>JASAMZ010001677.1:0-15490 GCA_030248115.1 Linhomoeus sp. GSCO2_2 | reverse complement strand
TGTGTTATATTTGTTGTATATTGCTGTTTAGCAGGACAATTGGCCTAATGTTTGCTGAATTTTATGAGAGCTTTCTGAGGAGGAGATCTCCAGTGGGGAACCATGGTGGTAATCACAAGATCTGAACAAGTCTTCAAAGCAAGCCAGTGTAGGTTATAAGAATACCCCCCTCCCTTAATACCTGTTCTTTTAACAGACCCTCTACCTAGCCATGTACCCACCATGTATCTGATAATTAATGTGAATGGATGTCTGGGTTGGTTTGGGATCTGGCCTTGGCTGAGCAATTAAGCTATCCAAATGGCGGTGCAGGTGGACAGATGATGCGATAGTTGTCGGCTGTTGCTGTTATTAAAAGACGCTCGGATGCGCGATGCAAGCAGCAAAACGAAGGATTTGATGGGTGATTTTATGTACAGAAGAGATTGATCCGCGAAAGTCCCAGTTAGCGCCCAGCGATTATTTATGAACATCTTTCAGAAGAAGGTGGCTGGATGATTGATTTAGCGCTTAGTCGGCTTGAGTGAAGCACTTGAGAATTAGTTAATTGTAGCAGAAGAGTTGTTCGCCATCAACCAATATAATGATCACGGCTCTTCAAACTGGTATTAGCTGGGACTTGGTGTATTCGTTGCGCTATATAGGCTCACGATTATAACGAAAATACCAACAAAGAAGCGGCTTATTGGTTTCTGCTGCGTTGGATGTTGGTTGCTGGGATAATGGTAGCACCAGATGCTTTACAAGCAATGTACCACAAACAGTGGCTGCGGTGGCCGTGTACCAGGTTGCAAGTTAGTTAGTGAATCATTGAGATCTTTATGAAGATAGATCATGATGGGCTAAAGGTATTAATCGACATCCTGATGGATGTGGAGTCAGTGTAGCGATTGTCCGTTCGTTGTTCGTTTGATGCTTGCTCCTAGCACTTTGCTGATATGTGAGCGCTTTCACAGAAGCAGTGCGCTTGTCTTGGTGAGCATTTTGCGGATGTGACGCTTCAGAAGCATGGTGCGCTGGAGATGCCGAGCGGGACGGCGAGTGGCGGCAGTTGAATTGCTCGGTAAACGGCGAGTGCTGTGGCTGTGTTGCCGGCTGCCTTTGATGCAGGTATTGCTGAACAGAATGGCAATGCACCGTTGCTGTTATTGAGGCTTGCTTCCCTTACTTGGAGATTCTGGATCTGGCGGCTCTTGACCATTTGGTTTGTGTGGTGCTTCTGTAAACGGCGTGTTCGGTGAGGCAGTCAGTGCTGTTGGCTTGGACAAGTAAGACTTTCTGCAACAGCAGAACTGGAGATACAGACGTCACAGGTATGGTTGTAGGCGTCAGGCCATTGGCTGGATATGCTCGTATTTCCGGACAAGGAGAAATCTTGGAACAAGGGAGATATTTTGGAGAGGAGACCTTGCCCGCTTTTAGTCATTTGTTTGGCGCGGCGCTTTGTACGGTGTGTTTGGTGAGGCAGTTGAGCGCTGTCGGTGTGGGACAAGGAGACTTTCTGCAACAAGGGAAATGTTGAAGCAGTAGAGATGCTTGCAACAGGGGATGGTTGGAGGTGACCAGTGCCATTGCCCGGAGAGGAATAGAACCTTTGGAGAGGCAGATTCAAATAGGGAGCAACAGGAGAGACCTTGAAGAGGAGAGATTTTGGAAAGAGGAGAAATAGGATGCCTTGGAGAATAAGGAGATCTACAAGGACAAGGTTGTTGGTTAACAAGGAGAGACTTTCTGGAAGATAAGAATCTTGGACAGTAGAGATGTCTTGCAAGAGGAGTGGTTGTGTAGTGACCAGTGCCATTGGCTGTGGAATAGGCTGGATTTGAACAAGGGAGAAGGGGGGGAGATTTGGAGGTATTGCTTGATATTTGGTTTTGTGTGGTGCTTCTGGGTGTTTGTGTGGTGTGTGTCGGTGTGGGAGAGGAGAGTTTGGGGGAGATGTTGGGGTGTTGTGGGGGAGTGGTTGTGGTGTGGCTTGGCGGGAGAGCTTTGTGGGAGAGATTTTGGGAGGGGGAGTTTGGGAGGGAGTTTGGGAGGGGGATGGAGAGATTTGGAGATGGTGATTTGGAGATGATGAGAGGAGATCTTGGAAGAGGGGACGATCTTGTGAGGAGAGATTTTGGAAGAGGAGAGATTTGGAATAGAGGAGAGATCTTGTGGGAGAGATCTGGAAGATGAGATCTTGGGAATGGAGATTCTTGGATGGAGAGTTGGAGAGGTAGATCTTGGAAGAGGGGAGATCTTGGTGGTGTTTTTTTCTGGTGTTCTTGTGAGGAGAGATTTGGAAGGGAATATCTTGGAGAGGAGAGATCTGATAGGAGAATTCCAATCTTGCGAGGATAGATCTGGAGAGGAAATTGCTCTGCCGGAGATTTCCTAGAGGATTCTTGGAGAGGAGATTTGGAGAGGAGAGCTTGGAGAGGAGAATTTCCCAGGATTCTTGCCGGGAGAGATCTTGAGAGGATATTTCGGATTAAGAGGAGAATGTCCTGAAGAGGAGAATTTTTGGGAGAGATTCTTGGGAGGATCTGGGCTGGAAGATCTTTCGGAGCTGTTGGGGCTCTGGGAGCTTTGGAGGGAGATTTTTCTTGAGGAGATCTTGGGGGAGAGACTTGCAGGACTCTCTGCCTGGGGGATGATGTCTGTGTGTGTGTGTGCGTGTGTCTTGCTGGCTTTGGCTCAGAGAGGAGAGACTTGGATGGAGAATCTTTAAGATGGGAAGATATCTGCAGGACATTCTGCCTTCTCCATTTTCCCAGATGCGGAGATTGCCTTCTGTCTTTTTTTTTCGTCAAATCGCAACAGAATTCGCCTTTCTTAGGCTGCTGGTGAGCTGTGACTCACACTAGCAGTGACTACTTCTTGCACAAAGAAGATTCTGAGACTGCAGTTTTAGAGTGGGGAGGGGGAGGGGTTGTTGATGGGCACTTTCAGAGACAGAGGGAATGTGTCAGCCAGAGGGAAGCAGTTGTGCCACTCCATCCCAGAACCCCCCCCCCCCCCCCCCAAGGTCTAGGCTTCCAGTTGGAGCCAGCCACGGCGCCCCTATCCTACGTAGGCACGCACGGCACACCTCCTGAATAACTCCTCCCCGAAGCAAACTCCTCCCTGCCCAATCCCCAGCCATCGTTTACACCCGTAAGCGGAAGGATCCTGTGCGGCCAACTGCAAAAAGTCCTGCGCCCGTTAAACTGCCCAATCCAATAGAAAGGAGGGAAATGGCTTTTCCGCCAGCCAGAGACGTCTCTGCCTGCCTGCAACGCTGCAGCATCTGCTTCTCATCGGCCACCCAGCCAACCAGCACGCGGAGCTACATGATTCCATAACAGGAAGCCCAAAAGCGCATTGTTGGGCCTCAGTCGTTACTGTATCGGAAAGGACAGGCTTTAGGACAGTAGTGGACAGTAGGCAGGGGCCGATTGTACCAGCGTACAATTCATTTTACAATTCATCACAATATATGAGAAAGGAAGGGTCCTTCTGCAAGGCTTTCCGGACACTAAATCGTCTTCTTACAGGCACTTCAATTCTGTAATTTCATGCAGTATTTCAATGAGACATGGAGTTGTGAAATTCATTACAATTGTTGGTGCAATCGGTCCCAGGCCTGACCCATTCAAGCCTGTAGCAGCGAGGTTCCATGTTTGGCGCAGTACAGACATTGAGCCAAAGAATGTTACCAACAACAGGCACCGTCGAGCATCCTGCAGTACCTCCACTATTCCAAGGGCCTTGCAGGGACAGTGACTGACTGACTCATACTCACTGAGGTCAAAGAGGATCTCCTTGATGTGCGTCTGGAACCTGCGCGGCAGTGTCATCCACATGGTGCCAGGGGGCGGGGGCGGGGCCAGCTTCCGCAGCTCATCCAGATTGGCGTAGTTCGACTCGGCTATGGGCTCCAGCAGGCCGCGAGGCATCGTCGCCGACATACTGTAGCGTCGTACAATGGCCACTCACCGCGCTTGTGCTTGGGATGGAAAACAGGGCGGAAAACAATCTGGGGTCGAGGGAATAAACGGAGGTCGCGCGCGCCACCAGACGCAACACAGGGCGCGCACACGCAAGCAGAAGCTAAGGGATCGGCTTACATCGCTGCGGGAGCGAGAGAGAGAGAGAGGGAAGAGGGGTCATCGGCGCTTCTCTACATTCTTCTGCTGCTTCCACTGCAGGCAGCAAAGCAGGGGGTATTAGCGAACTCTCTCCCCTTCAGCCGACGCGAGGAGGGGGGATTATGACGGACGAATGGGCGTCAATTGCCGCACGCGCGCAAAGCGCACGGAGAAGAAGCAGCAGCGACCGTCCCGTCACTTCTCTCTGACTGCTAACGACCTTCTTAGGGCGCTGAAGAAGTTTGCAGAGCAGCTACAGTATACCATCTATTAGACAACTAGGCAGGAAATATACAGCGGACGGCCCTAGGTTGGAAGTGGATTGAGGAAATGACCTGCACACATTTGTTGATGATTTGCACAAGAATTACGTACCTACCTATGTATATGATGAGCGCACTTTGACGCGTCAGTGGTGTGCGCTGTCGCAGCAGTTTGCTAATCACTAATACCAAATGAATCGTGATTACCGTAGCAAAACTCGTCGGTGACTACCTAAAGACGTACCACACCCGTACTTGTTTACTGTGGACAGTAAAGACGAGTCAAGCACACAAACTACACATCAATTCAGCGAACTACGGTAGCGTGCAAAGCTCACGAAGTAAAGGGGGGGGGGGGGGGGGGTGGTGGCTGGGAATGGGAGGATCTGTCGTGCGAAGCTCTCTCAAGTTTCGGTGGAGGGGAGGCCGACAAAGGGGGCGTCATAAAATGACATTTGGAGTGAAGGGCGCGCCACAGAAGAATGGCCAAAGGGCAGGCAGCGGTCCAATTGAAAGACCGTGCGGGGACGGCAGTTTGGCACAACCAACTTCCCCGACAGACAAACTGACAGTCACAACAATGCGCTGCGCAGACAGACGTGGTGACACAAAGGGTGGAAAGGTGCAGGCGAGCCGTTATTTGTTCCCCCTCCCCTTCGTCGTCTGTTGACGTTTGGGATGTGACAGTCAAACAGACGGACTGCCGACAGAGACGACCATTCAACCGTGAACGCGTGTCAGCTCTGCCCAAACTCAATTTTTCACCCGCGCAAATTATGCGCATAGAAATCGTCACCTCCGTAAGACGTGATGCTGGAGCGTCTGCTCTGTCCGTAGTACATGGAGCCCGGGGAGGGACTACGGTAGTTGAGCTGTCTCTGCGGGGGGTAGATGGGCGTCCTCTGCTGGCCGGGACTCCGCGGGTCCACCCCTCCGTCGGTGGCCCCATCGTAGAGCAGGGGGTGGAAGGGCAGTGGGGTGTTTCCCCCTCCCCCACCCCGAGAGATGGGGAAGGAGGGCGTCTCGGCTCGATAACCCTGCGAATAAAGGAGAGCAATACAGAAATGCACGCATTAAAGCTAGCCTAACCACGCGAAATTATATGGCTATTAGGTATCCAGAGGATACTCAGCTCAGATATTGTCAAAGTGCATGCAGAGCAACCTACAAGATGGCTCAGGCCCATGCTTAGGCCTAGGGCCAGGCCTAGGCTTAGGTTATGGAGGCATAGGTTTAGGCTTAGGCTGCAGCGAAGATTGCGCGTTCGACGGTTCGCGTTTTACGACTAGGTGGAGCGCATCCTCCAAGAATTACACAATGGATACGGAAGGAAGCTCCCATTTCCATTGCTGACCTGCTGTTCCCTTCTGGCCGACTGCGGGGTGGAGGGTGATCGTCCCAAACTGGGCGACTGACCCCCATTGGCCTCTCTAGGCTTCTTGAGAATCGATTTGGGCGACTGCTGATACGGCAGATCGGGCCCTCCACCACGGTTCTGCAGCAGCGATTCCAGATGGTCGAAGTCGCCTCCGGGAATCGAGCCGTTCCCTGTGGTCATGGGCGCTGCTGCTTGAGGAGCCGCTCTATCCACCAGGTCTTCAGGAAGCCTGCTTGCATGGCCTCCCCTGCCGTAGCCCTGCAAGTATAGACGAATGTACATGTACGTACGCACAAAGCATCTGCGTGTTGCTCCCCAGTCAAAAGCGGTAGAAGTGAATCAGCCACTGAAGCCGGAGAAAGTGTTCTTCTAAAGATTTTTCCCATACTTTGCTTGCACGAAAGCCCTTGTCGCCGGTGTCAGCGCGTAGACGAACAGGCAGACGGGTGAACGAACGTACGAACAGAAGCGGAGGGGCGCAATCACCATCTGAGCTGGCATTGCAGGCTGCTGTTGCTGCTGCCTCCTGCCCAGCTCTGCAGGCGAGCCCGCAGCCGTCCTCCTGTTCAACTGTGGCAACTGCTGTTGCGGTGTCTGCACCGTTTGTGGCGAGGGGGCGGGCGAGAGGCGCCTGGGCGAAGGCGGCGTCCTGCTGCGGTCCCTGGGCGGGGGCGTGGGCGGTTTGCGAGCCCCGACGTCGGGGTGGTGTCGGCCGGGGTCTTCCGGGCGGGTGGTGGAGCGCAGTCGCTGCTCCTCCAGACGGAACTCGGCCAGGGCGTCTGCGGGAGTGGGGCTGGCCTCCTTCTTCGAGCCATAGCCCTCGACGGTGTAGTCGGCCTCGTCCCGCCCTCGACTGGTCATGCGGTCGTCGTGCACGTGCTTCAGCTCCTGTGCATGTAGGTACGGAAATGGTTCCCCCCATCGCCGTGGTTAGTGAGTCGACATTAGTACTGTGGTGCGCTGTCAAATGGCGATAGAGAACAGTTGGTCGGTTGAAGCAGTGCGAGAAGACCATTGTGCCCAAGCCAGCCAAAACGATAGGCACGACACTCACCTCCAGTAAGAGCTTCTCCATGTGCTTCTTCTTTCTGAGCGTGGGGTCGTTGGCTTCTTTTCGAACGCGCAGTTTCTCCAGCTGCAGCTCGAGCCACTGATCAGGGTCGACGTCCGACGACGATCGGGTGTATCTACCTGCCACTGTCTTCGGCCTGAAACTGGCAAGGCAGTCTTCCATCCAGTCAGTCCATTGTCACATCTGACACTGAGACTTTACCTCTGCACCGGCGTTGACGTAACGGATCTGGAAGTCAGCGGGGCCCTGGAAGGTCGTCCATACAGTGTGTAGTCCTCCTCGTCCACTCTCTCCGCCCAACTGGTGGCCGGTCTGGCCGGCAGGGTGGACGCCGCAGGAGCAGGCGCCGACGTCGACGCATGAGGTGCCACTCGAAAGCGCACGTCGTCCGAGTTATTCATCATTGCTGAAGTGGCAGGTCGTCTGTCGTTCCCGCCACCCGGCAGAGAGTACAGTTCTCTGGGCGGTGAGTCGTCCTCGCCTGCTCCTCCGCCCGTGTCGCTGAGGTAGAAGTCAGGGTCGCAGAGGTCGTCCAAGTCAGACTCGTACTCGTCCAGCGTCTTGTAGTTGTTCAGACGCCGCTGGCGGGTCTTGGGAGTGCGCGACCGGCCCCTATTGGATGACGACGACTGCAGAGAATCCTGCCTGGGGGTTTGAATCAGGGCTGGGGGCTGGGGTTGGGGCACAGGAGTAGGGGTGGGCTGCTCGAACTCCTTCGGCAAGGGAAGATTGGCCTGCCGGTCGAGCTCGGCCGTCCAGTCCTCTGTTTGGGGCGCCTGTCGCGTCAACGTGCCAGAGGAGGAGGAGGGTGGCTGGTAGTCTCCAGCGGGAGGTGGCGGAATCTCTGGTAGGACCACCTCCCTTCCCTGCTGGTCTTCCAGTCGTTGCACCAGCTGCGTCTGCTTCTTGGGACTGGCGAAGTGGTCTCGTAGGGCTGGGGCGGGCACGTAGCTGAAGGCCTTGCTCTGTGGGTCGTAGCGGTCCTTGCCGACTAGACCCACGTCGATTGTGGGCGTGGGACGGCCGTCGGTGCTTCCCGGGGGACTGTGAGGCCTGGGCCCATCCTCCGGCAAGGTCAGCTCGTGACCGATGGAGTCGCGGCTGGGCTTGAGACCAGCCGGCAGTATACCGCCCGGCCTGTGGGGGGTGTCCTGGACCAGAGCCGGCCCGATTGGACTTCGGGCGGGTTTGGGAGGCACGGCGGGGGGCGGCCCACGCTGTTCAGAGGCCTTTGATGCCCGAAGCAACGTCTCAGCAGGAGCAGTGGAAGGCAGAGGTTGGCGTGGCCCTACTTCTTGCGAGGGCGATTGGGGGGAGCCGAAGAGACGGCCCAGCTGTTCCCCGGCAGTCTCTAGAGTAGCGCGCTGCTTCTGCTCCTGAAAACGTACAGCGCCCCCTTTGCCCTCTGAAAAAGTTGCGCAACCGCACACCGGCCGCCGTGAGAGACACGGGGGCGGTGAGATCGTGAGATGGGATTACGAACAGATGTCGGGATTACAGTAGTCGGTCGAACAGCGACCTTTCCATTGATATAAACGTGCCAAAGATTGTGTCACTCATGAGGAGTATCGCCAACCTTAACAAGGGGTCTCTCCTCGATCTCTTCCTCTTCCTCCTCTTCTAGGCCATTGGCTCCTCCATTGAGAATGCCATTGACCAGAGGGGGAGGCTGAGACGGCGTCAGATGCGTCGTAGTGCGCTGCTGAGTGGGAGGAGAGTGGTTCAGGTGGCCGTATGGATTGTTGGGGTGGTGCAGGAGCTGCTGCTGCTGCTGATGGGGGTTAGAGGAGCGGGCGGAGGCGTCGGCGCTTATTCCAGAGTCGACGCTCTCATTGGGCTTGCGTATGGAGGAGTAGAGCTGGCTGCTGCTGTTGACCGGCGGCTCCGTGTGCTGCGAGGAGGAGGCTGTGGTCGCCGTGCCTGAAGCGATGATTCGTGTAACACATCGCAACCTGCTATTGTTGGTTTTTCACTGAGTCAGCAGAGCGCAAAGGCTTACATCTCTACACAAGTCAGCTAAAGGCTGGAAACTTCTGATCAATACTGGGGGTCGAAACAACGGGCTCCAAACCAAGCAGACTGCGGTTAGGCCTAGACAAGGAGAGAGGCGAGACAAATTGTCCCGTGGCCCATCGCTTTTCGGTGGTCCCTCTGGGGGCCTGAGTGAGCAAGACGCCAGCCTGCCGCACCAAGGAAGCTAACTAGGGACCTACCCTGCCGCCATCGTCGCCGTCACCTACACACTACTGGTGTATGTAAGTGTGCATAGACATGTGGACACGTGAGCGTTGTGCTTTGGAGGCGCGAGTTTTGGCACCAGTACAGTGCGTGGTTGGTGGTGGTCGATTCCCTCTTCGACTCACATGGAAGAAGAAGGAGGTGGTAGAGAGAGCAGAAGACTAACCAGGCTGCCTGTCTGTCTGACCGTTATGTCGCCCGGGACCAATTGGCTAACCTTCCTTTCCCCCCTTCCCCTCCCCCTCCCTTCTTCCTACCAGTCAGTCGGCCCCCATGTGGTCTCTACCTCCATTCCCATGCCCCTACACCCCCAGTCCTAGGGAGGGAGACACTAAGAAGAAAAGGCGAGCCGATAACCAAAATGTCAACAAAGAGAGTAAGGGAGAGCGCGAGAGGCGCCTAGCCTTGCCAGCCTTATGCAACCCTGCCTGACAAGACCACACTCACTGGCACTAAGCATGTTCTCCTATATGCAAGCGCATCCATAACATACGCAGCCATAGTGGGTAGGTCTCCTTCCTGTCGCGTGTACCTACACACAAGGTACGTGCATCTGGCGCCAGTAAAGCCAGCTGAACAAACAGAGCTCACACGCACTAGCACCTACTAAACTCTCTTTACTGATAGCAGAGATTCCAAAGTTGCCAAGGAAGCAATGTCAAAGAGTGCTCTACTGGAGTTTGATTGTAAGTTTGATGGAAGGTTGGTAAATGGCCTTAATCAACTCGCTAGACCGACTTAATCTAATTTCTCTTAAACTGCAGAACCTGGCGAGCGATTCCGATCCGATCCCTCCCCATATCCATCGTCGATCGCTGCAGGAAAGCAGTCTGCCTTGCCTGAGCCCCCTGAAATGAATAGAACTCTACTATACTCTTGGTGCGATAGGCGCCGCAACGCCACACGCAACCCGATACGACTCGAACAAAGAAACACCGAATGGGGTGGAGTGAGTGCATGATGCATCCACTCAACCACCATCAATAGCATTTCCATTTCAGCGATATCAACTGGTTTCACTAAGCCCGCCGCTATTATTACGAGTCGAACAAATTGTATTACCGTAAATACACTAATAAGACCCCGGGGGGCTTATTTTTTCAACCTCACTCTATGGGGGGGGGGGGGGGGGCTTAATATCCGCCGGATCCTCCCCTCCTCCGGTGACCCAAGATACACAAATGTAGGTATGCCATACAAAATATACCTTCCAGGTTCTGTGCTAAAATTATGGTTACTACGTATAGTAGTTGTAGCAGTGGTATTATACAGTATACATGAATACAGTACGCCTTATAGCACATACTAGCCGTTCCTTCCTGTTGCAGAAGAATTTGTGTGATCTGAATAGCACGGAATGTAGTCGTCAATGGCCGTAATGTCCTGTTGCATAATCTGTCCTGTTCAAGGTCTGTCCGTTGCAAGGTCTGTCCTGTTGTGAGCCAACGGCGGTGGTCGCCTCGCGCGCGCGCCGCAACGTCCGTCCTGTTCATTGTCAAGGTCTGACCTGTTGCAAGGTCTCTCCTGTTGCAAGATTTGTCCTGTTGCAAAATCTGTCCTGTTGCAGAAGGTCTGTCCTGTTGCGACCCAACGGTGCTGTCCTGTTGGAAGATCTGTCCTGTTGCAAGAATTGTCCTGTTGCAAGATTTGTCTTGTTGCAAAATCTGTCCTGTTGCAACATTTGTCCTGTTGCAAGATTTGTCCTGTTGCAAAATCTGTCCTGTTGCAAGATCTCTCCTGTTGCAAGATTTGTCCTGTTGCAAAATCTGTCCTGTTGCAAGGTCTGTCCTGTTGCAAAATCTGTCCTCTTGCAAGGTCTGTCCTGTTGCAAAATCTGTCCTGTTGCAAGATGTCCTCTTGCAAGATCTGTCCTCTTGCAAGATTTGTCCTGTTTCAAAATCTGTCCTCTTGCAAGATCTGTCCTGTTGCAAGATCTGTCCTGTTGCAAAATCTGTCCTGTTGCAAGATCTGTCCTGTTGCAAAATCTGTCCTGTTGCAAGATTTGTCCTGTTGCAAGATTTGTCCTGTTGCAAGATCTGTCCTGTTGCAAGATCTGTCCTGTTGCAAGATCTGTCCTGTTGCAAGATCTGTCCTGTTGCAAGATCTGTCCTGTTGCAAAATCTGTCCTGTTGCAAAATCTGTCCTGTTGCAAGATCTGTCCTGTTGCAAGATTTGTCCTGTTGCAAGATTTGTCCTGTTGCAAGATTTGTCCTGTTGCAAAATCTGTCCTGTTGCTCCTGTTGCAAAATCTGTCCTGTTGCAAAATCTGTCCTGTTGCTCCTGTTGCAAAATCTGTCCTGTTGCAGAAGGTCTGTCCTATTGCGGGCCAATGGCACTGGTCGCTTCGCGCGACCATCCTGTTGCAACGTCTGTACTGTTGCAACATTTGTCCTGTTGCAGAAAGTCTGTCCTGTTGCACGCCGACAGCGCTGACTGCCTCGCGAACGCGCCGTACAAAGCGCCGCGCAAAACAAATGGTAGAGAGCGGGCAGATTTTCCTGTTGCAAAATCTGTCCTGTTGCAAGATTTGTCCTGTTGCAAAATCAGGCCTGTTGCGAGCCAATGGCACTGGTCGCCTCGCGCGACCATCCTGTTGCAACGTCTGTACTGTTGCAAGATTTGTACTGTTGCAGAAAGTCTCTCCTGTTGCAAGCCAACAACGCTTGTCCTGTTGCAAAATCTGTCCTGTTGCAAGGTCTGTCCTGTTGCTCCTGTTGCAAAATCTGTCCTGTTGCAAGGTCTGTCCTGTTGCTCCTGTTGCAAAATCTGTCCTGTTGCAGAAGGTCTGTCCTATTGCGGGCCAATGGCACTGGTCGCCTCGCGCGACCATCCTGTTGCAACGTCTGTACTGTTGCAACATTTGTCCTGTTGCAGAAAGTCTGTCCTGTTGCACGCCGACAGCGCTGACTGCCTCGCGAACGCGCCGTACAAAGCGCCGCGCAAAACAAATGGTAGAGAGCGGGCAGATTTTCCTGTTGCAAAATCTGTCCTGTTGCAAGATTTGTCCTGTTGCAAAATCAGGCCTGTTGCGAGCCAATGGCACTGGTCGCCTCGCGCGACCATCCTGTTGCAACGTCTGTACTGTTGCAAGATTTGTACTGTTGCAGAAAGTCTCTCTTGTTGCAAGCCAACGGCGCTGACTGCCTCGCGAACGCGCCGTACAAAGCGCCGCGCAAAACAGATGGTAGAGAGCCGCCAGATCCAATGCGAGCTAAGGGGAGCGAGCCTGATTGAGCGGCGACGGTGCCTTGCCGTACTGTTCAGGCGATGCCTGCGTTGAAGGCAGGCAGCAACAGGCGGCGCTGGCCGTGCAGCGATTGATTGCCGCCGCTGGCGTCCCGCTGGCGTCTAGGCGCGCGCGTGCTGAAGCGTCGCGTGGCGAAGTGCTAGCGAGGCAAGCGCATGCTGAAGCGTCGCGTGGCGAAGTGCTAGGGAGGCAAGCGTGGACGGACAGACAGACGGACAGACACTACACCTAGCTAGCATAGTAATGTAGACTAGTGCCTTTAGCCCGTAGGTGATACTGTAGGTCCAAGACTGTCGATGATCGCCTGACTCAGCTGCAATTGGTCACCAGCCACCAGCCACTGTATAGGTTCACTGCTGTAGAGCCTATAATCCTACCATTCTGCCAGCAACCAACTGCAAGACACCAGCGAAAACCAATAGGCGTTTCTGTAGTATTTGTGACTTCTGATGGTCTCAAGCCTATAGCGCAAGACGGATCACCAGCTGCCACTGGTGTGCAGTTCGAAGAGCCATCGATCGTCTGTGGTTGATGACAAACAACTCTTCTGTGCTACAGATCATTCGATTCTCAAGTGCTCACTCAAGCCGACTAAGCATAATAGATCATCGGCCACCACTGTTCTGAAGAATGTACAGTCAATGATGGTGAGCATGAGCTATAAATCTGCAGGATCAATCTCTTCTGTCATAAGAAATCGGCCATTCAATCCTTAGTTTTTGCTATCCTTGCATCGCGCGTGCCGAGCGTCTTTTAGTAACAGGCAACAGCGACAATTGCGTCATTGCCACCGTGGCCGCCATTTGAATGCCTAGTGCTAAGCGGACAGATGCCGAACAGACAGACATCGTTAGCCGCTTAGTATATAGGATACATATAGTAGATACATGGTAAGGTAGGGGGTACTATTGGAGGACGGGTTGAGGGGGGGGGGGGGGGTATTCTTATAACCTCCCGCTAGGGGGCTTACTATTGGATGGGGGGGGGGCTTGTTAGAGTATTTATGGTACCCACCATGACTTCCACTGGAGATCTCCTCCTCAAAGTTCTCGTAGGAGTCCGAGCGAAACAGCTCCGCCGGTTGTCTCTCGTCCACGGGTGTGCAGGGAATACTGTCCAAGTGCACAGACTGACTCGTCAGGGCGAAGATCAACTCCAGACGAGACCGCTCGAATATGTTGTTGTCTAAAAGCAGTGCGCTTTGAAATTCTAGAATTTGTCACGTTCCCCAAAACTACTGCGGTGCGAAGTTTAGAAGAGTCGACAATAATGGCCAACTTTCAAGAGGCGCAAGGCGCAGCGACGAAGATCATACAACAAGGGGATCTCCAAATTACCAAGCACAATTCATCATAATTACACGCAGCATAATCCATCATTGCAATTGTGTTAGCAATGTAGTGCATGCAGTATAGTACATACTGCACCTTCTACTACACAGTGCATAACGTGGTGGTATTATTGGAGGTGGAGGTTTTAATTCAACCTCCCTCTAGAAGGGGATACTATTGGAGGGGGGGGGCTTAATAGTGCTTATTAGAGTATCTACTACAGTACCGAAGCAGGCGTCGTCCAGTTCCTGCTTGTCGAAGAGCAGTCTATTGACCCTGAGTCCGTCTTGGAACTCCAGGGCGCAGGTGTTGAACTGACAGCGAAAGATGGACCTCTTGTCCCTCCTCTGCTGACCCTCCTCAGCCTCGAAACACTTCACCAGCACGTCGCCCCGGAGGGCCAATGGGGGCGTGAAGTGGACCGTCAGCTGACTGGAGCCGCCCTCCCCCAGACGACTGTGAAAGAGAGAGGACACGCTCTGTCTGTAGGAACTACTACAATGCGTCCACTGCAGGAGGAATTGAGGACTTACAAGGCGCCCGAACAATAGACGGGAACCATTTTCTCGTAGATCTTGATGACGGGCTGGCTGGCTGAAAGCGAGAGAAAAGGCGTGACACCTGTCGGGAACGATTAGGCTAGCGAAGTCAGACGCAGATCCAACGACGCGATTTACCACAACAATACCACAATGTGTTACACACACAGACACACTGGCGCTAATCCTCTAACATCCTACTAAATCCTCTAACCTCTGTTGTCGTAGCGTGGCAGTTCGCGAAAGTTGAGACTGTGAAGGTATATGGGCTTGCTGTTGATCTTCGTTTCGCCCGACAGCAGGGACCAGAAGTAGTTGATGTATCTGGAATGAGAGCGTCGCAGTGTAGTTGAGTATATGATGATGTTAAATGATTTTTATTAGGTGATGCACTAACTATTTGGATTTCTAATCAACTGTTTTCGTTCGAATGATCTCTCTTTACCTTCTCTGGGACGGTTGCGCATAGGCGCCCACGTAGTCATCGGAGAATCGCTTCATGGCGAATCGATCGAGCGCCTGGTCGTCGCTGAAACGACATACACTACAGGGTGTCCCACGGTGGGTTTGGCAACTTTGTTTGTTTACTGCCTGAGATTGCGTCGACCAATCGATCTGAAATTTTAGATATTTGGACAATTAGGGTTAACTTAGATGTCTGCCAAGTGAGAGATTTGTTGAGTGCAGCACGGGAAATTGACGGAGCCGCAAACTGAAAGTCCCGATTTTCGTGGGAGGCTAACCCTGGAATGATCGTCGCTTTCGCTGTGATAAACATTTTGTGAAGCGGTAAACGGCATTAGAAAGACAAGAAAATAGCCTTTCAGATCATAAAAGAACGAACTCTGTAACTTGCAGGACGCGCGAGGTACAGCCAACCAAAGTTGGCCGCATTGTGCCACGGAGGTGGCTCTGAGCGCAACATCCACCAGAGGGCGGTCCACGAGGCCAGCAGGCACAATACGACCAAATTTGGTTGCCTGTATCTCGCGCTTCGTTTAAGCTACAGAGTCCGTTCTTTTATGATCTGAAAGGCTATTTTCTCGTCTTTCCAATGCCGTTTACAGCTTCACAAAGTGTTCATCACAGCGCAAGTGACGATCATTCCAGAGTTAGCCTCCCACGAAAACCGGGACTTTCAGTTTGCGGCTCCGTCAATTTCGCATGCTGCACTCAACAAGTCTCTCACTTGGCAGACATCTAAGTTAACCCTAGTTGTCCAAATATCTAAAATTTCAGATCGATCGGTCAACCCAATCTCATTCAGTAAACAAACAAAGTTGCCAAACCCACCGTGGGACACCCTGTAT
>JASAMZ010001672.1:0-36297 GCA_030248115.1 Linhomoeus sp. GSCO2_2 | reverse complement strand
AAAATTTGGCCCCCCCTTGCCTTGGGGTCGTTTTTTAGCCCGGCCACAGCCGGGCGAACCCCTACGAGAGCTTTTCGTGCGTGCGTCCGTCCGTCCGTTCGTTCGTTCGTGCGTCACGCTCTTAGATCTCAGCGTTGGAAAGTCGTAGGAAGGCGATCTTGGGCTTTATGGATAGGTCTCGACTTACTGGTAATGTCGCAAGAGAGTTTGAAATTCAAACGTTTGAATTTCGCGCGCTACAGTAACCCGAAGGTTCAAACGGAAAACGGCTCTAACTCGCTCGTCTTACGTCGTAGAGCGGCGTGCGATAGGTCAACTAACAGGTCTCGACGTGCTCTTTCGCTTGGCATTCAAAGTTTTCTTAATTACGCAAACACGCAACACGAAAAGCGACATTCTCGCGTTTTTAACGCAAAAATCGCTCTAACTCGCTCAGCGTGCGTCGTGTGGAGACGATCTTAGGTTGGTTGGATAGCTCTCGACTCACTGGTCATTTGTTCTTCTATTGGTCGAAACTCAAAATTTTGAATTTCGGGAGCTACAGTAACCCAAAGGTTTAAAACGCGAAATTTGTCTAACTCGCTCGTCTTCCGTCATAGAGAGACGATCTTGAGTTCGTTGAATAGGTTCGGCACACTGATAATTCCGTTAAGAGACCTCGAAATTCAAAAGTCTGAATTGCGCGCGCTACAGTAACCCGAGGGTTCAAAACGCAAAACGGCTCTAAAACGCTCGTCTTACGTCGTAGAGCGGCGTGCGATAGATCAACTAAAAGGTCTCGACGTGCTCTTTCACTTGGCGTAAAAAATTGTTAATTACGCAAGCACGCACCACAAAAAGCGACATTCTTGCGTTTTAGCATAGAAATCGCTCTAACTCGCTCAGCGTGCGTCGTAGAGAGATGATCTTGAGTTGCTGGATAGCTCTTGACTCACTGATCATTTGTTCCTCTATTGGTCGAAACGTAAAAGTTTGAATATCGCGAGCTACAGTAACCCAAAGGTTCAAACAGCAAATGGGCCCTAACTCGCTCGTCTTACGTTGTAGAGCGGCATTCGTTCGACCGTTTGAAAGCTTACGTGTAGGCAGTTGTTGAACGGTCATTCCTAAAGAAATACTTTTGTTTTTTTAAACCCTTGTCTTACGAACAACTTTGTCTGCTAAAAAAATTAATCCCGGGCGATCCCAATGTTGCCTTGCAACAACCGCTCAGAAATGCGTGTGCCTTGCTCAAAAAATTAATCCCGGGCGATCCCAATGTTGCCCTGCAAGAACCTCTCAGAAAGGAGCGTGTCAGAAGTAGCGCTTGAACAGTGGACTCCGGGCGGGCGCGCGCCATATCGGAAAGGCTTCGAAATACTTTACAAAAGTATCCACTCTTTTACTCTTCAACTTTAAAAGACTCACAAACCACTCTGTATTAATAAAACAACTCAACTTTTTTAAAACAGCTTGTTGGCACTCCGCCGCTTGAAAAGCGAAGGAGTGCTATAGGAGCGGTAAAGCCCACAGTTAACACCAACAGGCCTGGCGCTCGCTACGAAGCACCTAGGGAGCCGATTTTTTTTTAAAGATAGCTTATGACGACGCGCAGCGTGCTCGGGGGGTGAAAAAATTTCGGTGGTAGAAGAATTTTGCGAAAATTCAAAAATTCAAATTTTTGCTAAGTAAAAAAAAAAACAGGACGCCATAACTTTCGCAAAAGTGGCTCGAATTTAATGATTTTTGGATATGTTGTAGACCTTGGGGTCCCCTACGAAGCGGGACAGGAACGGGCTCCCTAGGTGGTCCGACGCGGGAGTACGGTAGAAAATTCGAAATTTTAAATTTTTTTCCGACATTTAAAAAATCGTAATTCGGGTTTGCGACGGTGGATTCTCGCAAACTCTTCGATCCGCCCTGCGCACTTATATTACCTTTCAATCGAGACCACAACCGCCGAGATCGCTTTTGTCGTTCGGGAGATACGAGGTGGCAAAAGTGCCGGGTCCCGAGCGGAAAATTCGGATTTTCGACTTTGAATGGATTTTTGGGCCGGAAAGCGTGCTTTTAGCGGCAAATTGACCATTGCAACGTGTTCAGCGTCAAAAGTTGGTCTAGACGAATTGTCTTGACCATTTTGAGGTACCGTATCCCTGCCGCGCCGAATTTTTGAATCCCGTGGTCAAATTTTCGAAATTGAGGTTTCACTTGTTTCGGGGGTTTCCGACGACGCTGAACACGAATCCGGTGTTTGTTTTGCGATTTTTGACGCCTTTACCCTGCTTTCGGCACCCGACCGGCCAGAAATTGGGCCCGGGGTCGAATTTTCAAAATTGCGTTGACAGTTGTGTCTGGGCTTTCTGACGCCGCAGAACGCGAAGCCGTCGTTTGTTTGGCGATTTGCGGTGCATTTAGGCCGATTATCGCGAGCGACGGAACGCCTCTTGGAGTTTGGTCTCTGGAGGTGGAACTGTGCCGAGTGAAAGAAGAAGGATGTAGTCAGGCCCGCAGATCGAAACCGCGTGATTTATTCCGTAATACTGTAATCGTTCCACATACGTCATCAAGACGAGAGGAAAGAGAGCAGGTCGCAGTACGTATGCAACGGTTGTGTCTGGGCTTTCTGACGCAGCAGAACGTGAATTCGTCGTTTGTTTGGCGATTTGCGGTGCATTTAGCCTGATTTTGGCCGAATACTCACGCTCTGTAAAATTTCGCGATGTTCCGAAATACGCTGCGCCTACAGTACGCCGTCCATATAAGACGCGCTGAGAAAGGCGTCTACCGTAAAGTGCCGAATAGAGGTAGCTACCACTATTGTTTCAACCTACCTCTACACCCTACCACTATTTGGAGACTACCACTATTTGGAGACCTACCACTATTGTTTCAATCACACATGCACGCCTCTTTATTGCTACAGTTGATCACTAATCCACTATCAAATGACACCAAATTCAAAATCTTCGTCAGAAATACTCAGATTTTGACCATATCAGCTCAAGGTTTGTCATTACTTGTGACCTTTAAGTCAAGGGGTGGTCTAGCCTGAGTACTTCATCATACTTGTGGCGCGAATGTACCACTAAATGGAGACCTACCACTATTGTTTTAATGTACCGCTACACCCTACCACTATTTGGAGACTACCACTATTTGGAGATCTTCCTCTATTCGGCACTTTACGGTACGCGCGCGCAATTAAACCGAGTTATAGGAGCATCGTACTGTAGCCCTAGAGCCACCGACGCCGTCCACCCCAGCGGGGGAGCCCCCGCTGTGTAGCGTAGATAAGGCGCGCCTGTACAATTGGGGCGCCGCTGGCATTCTACATTGTGAGTGGCTATAGACAGTCAGAGGGGTCAGTACAGCCTGCGCTCATCGTCGTCAGTACAGCCTGCTCCGACGCGTTTCTGTGCCCCCGTCTGCTAAAACAATCACGCGGAGTGCCTATCTGACACTCAAGGAGTGTCACGTATCACTTGTCGCGCGCTGCGCGATTTTAGGCGTGGTCGCACACAGTGCGTTCCGCCCGCGCGGAGAAAATATTTGCTCGGGAAACAATGGGGCAGAGGGCAGCCAGAGGACAATTAGCGGGCGCAACACTACTTTTGCTGGGAGTGGTAGGGGCGAATTCAGGAGTTGTTAATTTCACCAAAGAATTACGGTGAATTGTGGCCTTCTGGCTGTATCGGTCGTTGGATCGGTTCATCACACCATTGAAAACTTGCACAGGCAGACAGACAGACAAAACCTTGAGAATAGAGCAAGTAGAAACAATCGCACGACACAACAACACAATTTCTCGCCTTGCAAAACGTCACAAAATGCGCAGGCATCGCGATCGACGGCGGCAACGACCCGCAGAACCCTCACAAGGAGATCGCCCTCTTGAAGAAGGTTGGCAAGGTCGCCGCCCTGGAAGAGAACATTCGAAGTGAGAGCGTGAAAATGCCACACGTTGATGGACATTTTATCAGGCCAAAAAGGAACTTTTATCCACAGACAACAAGGAGCTAGACTTCGACCAGACCTACGAGATCCACTGCGGCATCGCGCACACCCGCTGGGCCACCCACGGCTCGCCCTGCGACATCAACGCCCACCCCATCCGTTCGGGACCCGACAATGGTAGGGTAAACTTTACTGTAAATCTATCTAAGAAGCTAACATGTCTACAATCGGATTACTGTAGTGGGGAAGGGGAACTGTAAGTGGTCTGTGCATCAGGTCAGTGTATGCCACTGACTCTGTGGTCTGATCACCCGAGGCTAAAGTCCTCAAATATGCAGGGGCTCCTGCACGCATTCGTTCTACCATTCAGAGTTCCTGGTGGTGCACAACGGGATCGTGACCAACTACAAGGACATCAAGAAGTACCTGGAGCGCAAGGGCCACGTGTTCGAGAGCGAGACAGACACTGAGGCCATTGTAAAGTTGATCCAACACGTCTACTCCAAGCACCCCAGTCTCAACTTCCGCCAACTGGTGGAGACGGTCATTCAGCAGCTGGTGGGTGGTGGATTGTAAGGAAGTTGAGTGGATGAGGTATGACTTTTGCTCAAATATTGGCTGGGTAAGATATGAAGCTGACGCAACGCGTGTTTGGCGTCGGGATTCTCGAGCCGTCGGCAATTTTGACGATATTCAACGCTTGTAGGTAATATGGATGGAGACAGAGTTCTATCGCAGTGCAGTTTGGCCGGTCAGCGTGACACTTCGCGTAACCTGAAGAATAGATTTGCTGTTATTTTTGCGGCATTTAAGCACTCATAAGGCGCGCGTCACAATTTCTCAACTTTCGAAGTTTACAATAAAGATTTTTCTTTCAGGAAGGCGCCTTCGCCCTTGTCGTCAAGAGCATTCACTATCCGGGCCAGTTGGTGGCCACCCGTAGGGGCAGTCCCCTGCTGGTGGGCATCCGAAGCAAGAACCGCCTGCACACCGATCACTTGCCCATACAGTACAGCAAGGGTACGGTAGCTTTTTTGGCGCGCGATTTGAAATTATGAGGCTTTCGGGAGAATGTAGATGAGTAGATGGGCAGAATGTACATAGTGTAGTTATAAAGGTGTTTCTTGCAAAAGCGGTATAGAATTTCCAGCTTGGAAGCCGATGGAAAAAATTCGCGACACGGACGAAGGTGAAATTTCGGTGTCGTTACTCTGCTCTTGTTCGCTTAGTTTTTTAAGTCTTTTCTTCTCGTCCCGATCTGACAACGCTTTGGCTTGCGTTTGGGACGTTTCTTTGGTGTATTGGGGGCATAACTGTTATGTGTTGTCTACCTTTTCTAGCCTTCGATCTTCACGACGAGGGTATTTTGCGCGAATTTTTTTCGTGAACAAAATACACATTCCGAGCTTTGTTCGTGGAGGTGCCTTGTAATCGACTTTGGTGCAGGCTTCTTGTTGTCTGCTGTTGTGTGTGTGCACACGGGTGGCGCGTTACAATGTGTGCTTCCACTTCAGTAATCATTGAATCCGCATAATTTTTCCCTAAATTTTGTTCAGCCCGCCGCTACCACAGTTCCACGGCGTCGGACGACGAGGCTCTGGAGGTGGCCACCCCCCACAGCACTGTCGACCACAACACCAGTCTCTTCAACAGGTAGTTTACGAGTGAATGAACGACACCACCACCCCCCCCCCCCCCCCCCAAGAGAACGTGATGATAAAGCGAATGTGGAATCATATTCAGATCATTCTCCACCACTGAAGTTCGGGCCATCGACACCGCCCGCTGGGAAGTGGAGTACTTCCTCGCCTCCGACGCCAGGTGAGTGGGGGGAATACGGTAACTGATGAATTTGAAAACTCAAATGTTTCCATTTCCCCATTCTTAGCGCCGTGATCGAGCACACGCGACAGGTGATCTACCTGGAGGACGACGACGTCGCCTGGATGAACGAAGGCAGTGAGTTGATTGTACTGTAGCAACACTGTTTAATTGTATTACAGTCCTAATACTCGCGTAGTGCAGCCGATATTCGCGTGGGAGACTGCGGTGAATAGTTGGTGAGCGCGCTAGGATATATAGAGAGCTCTCCAATAAGAATATTTGTTCAACCTAAGTACCTCTAGATGGAGGGGCGCTGGTCTTATTCGACCCGTCGAGAGCCAAGTTTTGCCAAAAGAGCTTCTGTTTCTGTCAATCTTATGGGCAGCTTTGCATAGTTTTTGTCTTAGACTGATATGCGTTTGCCAAAAGAAACCGAAATTAGTCTTTGTGTGATGATATAGACAGCCCTATTTTGAGTTGGGTATTGGTGCGCAGACAGAGCCTATATAGTAATGTTGGTGCTACTGGCACTTACCCAATGTGGGCGCTTATTCGAGGGTGGGGTAGGGAGCTCTTGTTCTTCTAACCTCCCTCAGCAGGAGAGCTTATTGGAGGGAGTGGGCTTTTATTTTTCCAGCCTCCCTCTAGGAGGGGCGCTAATTCGAGGGATAGGGGCTTATTGCAGCAAAATACGGTATTTCACTCTTCGCTCTCGTTCCCCAGCCCTGTCCATTCACCGGGTCAAGCGGGCGCCCGGTCCCGGCGTCCCGTCGGAAGCCCCACAAACCCGTGAAGTGCACTCGGTCAACATGGAGATCCAAGAGATCATGAAGGGCAGCTACAAGACCTTCATGCAGAAGGAGATATTCGAGCAGTGCGAGTCCGCCGTCAACACCATGAGGGGAAGGATCGACTTCCACAATCAGAGAGTCATTCTGGGAGGGATCAAGGTGACTTTGGGGGGACACTGGGGGGGGGGGGGAATGAGGCGAAATAGTACTAGTGTGCGAGTGATGATGGATGATTGGTGAACGGCGCCACCCCCCAGACGCGACTGACAACCACTGACTCTTTCTCCTCTCAGGACTACGTGATGGACATCAAGCGCTGTCGACGCCTCATCATGATCGCCTGCGGCACCAGCTACCACTCGGCCATCGCCGTGAGTTTCTGATTGTCTATTTGGCCTCCGATCGCTTTCTAAGTGGCCGGTTCGCCGTATGGCCTCATTTGGCCGCCGCGGCGAAGCGTCCCGCACTGCGCCGTAAGTACAAATAGTGTCGACACATCCCTCCAGTCATTCTGAGTGACTTTCCATCTCGCCACCCCTTTGGCCATTTCGCCGTCGTGCCCAGATGTCCGTCCAGGCCAATGTGCAATCTCTCATCTCTCTACAGGCCCGCCAGCTGGTGGAGGAGCTGACCGAATTGCCAGTGATTCTGGAATTAGCGAGCGACTTCCTGGACCGATCCACGCCCATCTTCCGCGACGACGTCTGCTTCTTCATCAGTCAGAGTGGGGAGACCGCCGACACCCTCAACGCCTTGCGGTAATTATGGGAATTAGCTTACGCACGATTCGAAGCAATTGCCCGCAATGGGTTTGGCTGGACGAGAACGAGACGAAACACGAAACAACTCCGAACATACCGTAAAGCCTCCATTACGCGACTTTGACGGCTTATTGTTTCGACCACTCCTCTACGGGGTGTCGTTTATTAGAGGAGGTCGCTTATTATTTCAAAAGCCCTACTGTAGGAGTGACGCTTTCTGTAGGGGGCTGGTGATGTTTTGCGGTAGTGCAATTTCTCCCAAATTGCAGCTACTGCAAGCCCAGAGGCGCCCTGCTGATCGGCGTGACCAACACTGTGGGAAGCTCCATCTGTCGCGAGACACACTGCGGCATTCACATCAACGCCGGCCCTGAGATCGGAGTCGCCAGCACCAAGGTAGAGTGCAATTTACAATTTGATTTTATACAATCTACAGACGAATTGAATGCAAGCTGTACTGGTGACTGTCGATGTGTCGTTGCATAGCTTCACGCAAGAAGTGTCAACTTCTCTGATGCGGTCTGCCAGCGCCGCGTGTGAGCGTGTCAGCTGTGGTATTTCACTGAAACTCAGTGATGACTACAGTTACAGTTGCTATAGATTTCGCCATTCGGCTACACATTCCAGCTTTCTTTGCCTAACCAGACCGTCCACAACTCTCAATCTTTCATTTTCCACAGGCCTACACGAGTCAAGTGTTGGCGCTGGTGATGTTCGCCCTGCAGATGTCCGAAGATCGGATCTCCATGCAGCACAGACGCGCCGAGATCTTCCAGTCGCTCAAGACACTGCCCGGTGGGCACAGCACAGGCCGGGCGATAGTTGTAGTGTATGGGGATGCGCCCGTGCGTGCGTCACGGAAGGCAAACTGTCGGCGTTATGGTACTCGATTCCGGGGTTTCCGGGTCGCTGATCGCGAATCTGGCATTGGTTTCGCGATCCGAGTTTGTTTGAAACACTTCTGTTGAGCCTCCTCTCCTCAGCCTACAATGTAGAGAATTTTGGGGTGTTCGTGTGAGCCGTTAGGCGCACGCGTACTTTGTGAAGTTCTTCTTGACTTGGCTGGCACAACATTTTACAGAACCCAACATTGACTCTGCTATCTGAGTGTAGCAATTGGCGAAACATTTTTGCAGACATGATCCGCGAGGTCCTGAGCCTGGACCAGGAAGTGCTGGACATCGCCAAGGAGATCTACAAGGAGAAGTCCGTTCTCATCATGGGTCGGGGATTCAACTTCGCCACCTGCCTCGAGGGCGCTCTCAAGGTCAAGGTAGGGGTGCCGCGCGCGTACCATACCGTAAATACTCTAGTAAGCCACCCCCCCCCCTCCCCCTCTAACAGAACCCCCTCCTAGAGGAGGGTTAAAAAATAAGCCCCCCTCCCAGTGGCTGGCTGGCTTATTCGAGTATTGCGTGAAGTTCTAACTTGGCGCGGCTACAGTAGAACCCACTCTACTTCCCCAGGAGCTGTCCTATCTCCACTGCGAGGGCATCATGAGCGGCGAGCTGAAACATGGACCGTTGGCGATGGTGGACAAGGACAAACAGATTGTCATGATCGTCTGCAGGGACCAGGTCTACGAGGTATGTGTGAGACTGTTGTAGATGGTTGCAGATTGGCCTAGGCTATGATGGAAACGCGTCGAAGGAAATCGAGCTCGCCGAGTAGAATTTCTGGAGTTTAAAAAGATGTTGCGCAAGTGTGTGTGTGTGTGTGTGTGTGTGGGGGGGGGGGGGGGGGTGGTACAAGTTCTTAGCTGGCAAGGTGGCGAGGGCGTTGACCCCCCCCCCCCCCCCTTATTCCAATAGGGTATACCACTACCCATGCCCATGTCCGAAGTCTTAAGCCTATACCTTGGGCAGTGGGTCCCTAAATATCCTGATGGAACGGGGGGGGGGGGGGGCTTTCCGTGCCATTGAGCGCTCATTGGCCTAGGCCTTTCACGAACCTCACGTCACTCTCCATCAATTCTCACTTCCATCCCTTTGCATTGCAGAAGTCGCTGAACGCCCTCCAGCAGGTGGTGGCGCGCGAAGGCCAGCCCATCATCGTCTGCGACGAGAAGGTGCCCCAAGAGGATCTGGCCAAGATGAAGCGCGTCTTGCGCGTGCCTCACACCGTCGACTGCGTCCAGAACATTCTAACTGTGATCCCCCTGCAGCTCCTCAGCTACCACATCGCCGAGCTCAACGGATGCAACGTACGTAAGGGGGGGTTGGGGTGGGGAGGGAGGCAGAGAGAGAGAGAGAGGGAGGGAGAAGGGGAGGGGGGGGGGCAGGGAGGGAGGGATGGGGCGGAGGAGGGAGGGAGGGGGGAGGGAAGGGGAATGGGGAGGGAGGGAGGGGAAGGGAGCGAAGCTGGAAAGGGGGGGGGGGGGGGGGCGGTTTGTGGGGGATGGAGGGAGGGAAGTGGAGGTTGCGGGGAGGGGGGGGGGGGGGGGTGGCTGGAGCGATTTGAAGTGGGGGAACGACAGGCAGGGGTAAATCAAATGAACGAGACTGACACCCCCTTATTCTCAGGTGGACCGACCCCGCAACCTGGCCAAATCGGTCACAGTCGAGTGAGACACTTCCATGACAACTCTTTGGAGAAACACGCGCGCGCACACAAGTACAAGTGCCTGACGAGAGAATATTATTATTGCGACACCTTCACATGACAGATTTTAGGGGCTGTTTGAGTTTCCCTTCTTTGTCACGCTGTGACTTCACTTTCCTCGTGTGCAAAGGAAGATTTTTACACCATTTTCGAAGATTTTTACACCATTTTCATTTGGTGTTCATATTTCTGGGTGTATTTTGGTGGTTCGCTAATCGTCTGTGATTGGGGGAGTGCATTTTTGCGTTCGGTTTATTCCCAAGCCATTGCCCACACCTACCTAAAACAATATTATTTCTATTCGCATTTTCTGTTCCCTCGATGGGGCGTTTTGTCATAATTTTCATCGTCGTGTTCGTTGTTCGGTGTTTCAAATCCGGTTTTGCCTTATTCCACTTTGCGATCTTGGCGTTTCGTCGGTTGTCTGCCGCGAGTGTGGGGTGACATTCGAAGAATCGTTCAGTTTTTGTGGGAATATCATTCCCCAAAACGACAGGAACAGAACATCATATTATCACAGCGCAGGAATGAGTACTCGGTACGATTGGTCGATTGCTGAGCGTATGGTACGGTGATATCGGTCAGCTTGTGGTCCGGGGCAAGTATGAGATTCGGAAAGTAGCGTCTAATCCTCTAATACTTGATAATACTGATTGAACGAAACGCTTCATGTCATCAGATGTGTACTGACTAGAACACAGTAGTTGCCTAGGGTTGGCGCCTTGCCTCGTGTTGGATGCCTATTGCCTAATCGCCTGATGCTACATTCGTTGAGTTCAAAATCACTATTCAAAAGGTGTAGGTACTGTAGCTCTGCTTGAATTGGTCGCTGCTGTCCTCCCCTCCCCTGATTTGCAGGGACATTGGGCGCAGGCAGGGCCTGCCTCCCCTCTCGGCCAGTCTTAGGTGGGCTAGGGCGGCGTTTTCTCCACTGGCGACCACCCTGTGGAATTGGCGCGCGATTTGAAAATTAAAGTTAAAAGTGAGAGGTTACGGTAACCACTTACGTGCCATCGCTGTAGGCGGCGGCGGCCAATAGACTGCCGCCCGACGGGACGTACTCGCTGCCCAGCATTACTGAAGCGAGATTTGAATTCGAAATGAGCGCGCAACAGCAACCTAATAACGCGTCCGTCAGTCAACCCACCGCCGGTGTCCAGGCACCACAGCCTGACGCTGTGGTCGGCCGACGCTGACACTGCCAGCGACTTGACAGGAGATGTATCTGCCATCGATTCTGCCACCACTGCCCTGTAACGCTCAGCCATTTGATACAGTAGTAATCCGTTATTGGGCGAACTAGTAAGTTGTAAGGCATACAGGCAAGGCCTAGCGCAACGTAAGGTTTCCTTACTTACCGTACCTACCTACTATTATTGAAGGAATACTGTATGTGGCGCACCCCTTGCTGTCGGCAGAGAAGCTGCCACTCCTGCCGCCTGCAGTCTGTGAGTGGGCACTCTTGGTAGCGGGCGGTATGGCGACGGCGCAGTGGGTGGTCGCGTCGTGGCCCTGCAGCTCGCGCAGAATGCGCCGCTGGCGCACGTCCCAGATCTGAGAATGTTACCGGGAGCTCCCGGTCCATAGCAAACTACAGTACGGTACAATACAAAGTCATGCGTTTGCGGTATAATGTGTTGGCAATTGTTTGTTTCTCTATTGCACGTCATGATTGTTCATCTATTACCGTAATCTCGCCGCCCTGCCCATTGAAGCCGTTGCTGCAACTCAGCACATATAGGCCATCGTGCGTGAAACTGCAGTGCGTCTGAATCCAAGCCTTCTTCGGGTACTCGTGCACCAACGTGAGATCTTTGGTACTCCACAATCTGAAAAGGATAGCGCATACTGTGCTGTTGCGTTTGCGGACTGCAGACAATATGCAAAGCTGGAGACTCACTTGACAGCCTTGTCCTCAGCGCTTTGAGCCATCAGATCAGAAGTTCTTGAGCGAGAAATGTGAGTGACCTGAAGTTAGGTTGTCTTCGGCTTGTCTTCTCATTATGTCACTAAACGAAATTCTGACCAAATTCCGAGGCACTTCCTTGTCCAACACGCATTTGACTCTCTGTATGTCCCAGAGCCTCACCGTGCAGTCTCGAGACCCACTGGCGAAGCAGTTTTCTGCATTTTGGAAGAAATTTAGGCCTTGCACCCAGGTACACTGAACAAATTCAAATCAACTACCACTCAAAATCTCCAATCCCGACACGCCGAATTTGTGCCCGTCGAAAGTGCCGGTACACTGGGGTTTGTCGAAGGCCCACAGTTTGACCGACGTGTCTCTGGAGGCGCTCAACAACAGATGACTATTCGCGATATGTCTGTAGACGACCTTTGTGACCTCTTTTGCGTGGTCCGACCATTGGCGAACGCACTCGCCGCTGTCCAGATTGACCAGAGAGAGATTCTGTGGCATTGTGAACAATTTATGGTGAACTTTCGAGCATATTTTCTTACAAAATACCGTATTCTGCTACCTCGTCCCGACTGCCGGTGATCACCATTCCTGGGCGCAGTACGGCCACGCAACCGATAGCGTCGCTGTGGACAGAGGGCTTGACGACGAAGCCCACATGACCGGAGAACCCGTCGCTGTAGGTCTCTGACCCGGGCAATTTTTTGGCACTTTGGTAACGGCGGTTCTGTCTGTAATTTTTGACAACTTTATTACGACGACGACGACGACGACGACGACGACGACGACGACGACGACGACGACGACGACGACGACGACGACGACGACGACGACGACGACGACGACGACGACGACGACGACGACGACGACGACGACGACGACGACGACGACGCCGACGACGACGACGACGACGACGACGACGACGACGCGACGACGACGACGACGACGACGACGACGACGACGACGACGACGACGACGACGACGACGACGACGACGACGACGACGACGACGACGACGACGACGACGACGACGACGACGACGACGACGACGACGACGACGACGACGCCGACGACGACGACGACGGACTTGCTGGCCGGCCACCACCATCGCTGCTTCGTTTCCATAAGCTCAGCGGCCGTTGTAGGGTGTTGCTGAGCCGCCCTATGCTCGCTGTTTCCCATTAGACAGACGAGTGCGCTTCAACGCTTGCTTCTCTATCGGTTCTGCCCGCCAATTTGCCGGCCACAATTGTCTGCGGTTTCAATTCGATTGCCTAGGCAGCGGCCGGACCTCTGCACTCCCCACTGTCATTTGTCGGCTTTGGTCAGGTCAACGTACCCATGCTTCATGTCTGCCAGCTGTACGGAGCAACGTGTGTGCGTGCGGCTTTGTCGCTCTAATATCGATTGAGAGCGAACGTTGTGTGTCTCCTTGTACGAGTGCCGGTTGCCATGCGACCACTCAGAAGCTGGATAGGTACACGCCCTGGGACTAATGGGATTCTTTGTTTAGGAATTCGCTGACGCACGGCACCATGAAAATTCAAGGACGAAACTTTCCGGTAATGTTTGCACCCGACTCTGCGAAGACAATGCGTGGAGCACATCGTTCAGTGCAAAGCGTGATCACAAAATTTAGTGGCGTTATGTATTCCGTGACTGTCTGCATACGGCTACGGTGTCTTGTGACTCTTATCACTTTGGTCTAGCCCTCTTTCGTCATGGATGAGAGGAGTCGAGAACAAATGTACCTAGTTCTTTCAACTTTGTTTAACGAATATGGCGAAATATCGCTAGATTTTCAGTGGGTCAGATCTGACAAATTATTCTCCAGTTGGATACACATAATTTCCCGTTGGACAAATTTGATGAAACAGACGAATATCGCCAAGTATGCAATTGTGCTCCAGCGGTTGTTGCAGCCAACTTGAGAGACCTCTTCGACCTGGTGGCGGAACGTCTCTGTACCTGGTACTTATCGCGCAGCTCGGCATACTGTATAGTCGCAGTTTGCCAGCTTTATAGTGTCACGCTTTTGTTTGTGCAGCATTTTATCACACTGGCGCACAAAGTGAATGGAAAAACAGTCTGATTTAGCAGTATCGTCATGAGCTAAACATAATCTGTTTAAAACAAAATTTGACGTTAAATATATTTGAAAATCTATGCGATAAATCTCAATAAAGCAATCTTTTGGGATTCTGCATTTTACGGTTACGGTTACGGTTACGGTTATTGTCTGCATTTTACGGTTAGCAGAGTTATAACCGTAAAATGCAGATGAACCTGGCCAAATCTGTATTTTACGGTTATACTCAGTTATGCAGACGGTTCGAATTGCGCGTCGGCCGAGCGGTTTCAAACGGATCGTACCGTTGTTAGGTCAGGCAAACCGACGCCGAGTGGACAACCCTACGTTAGAAAACCAGTTCGTGTCGGTCGTTTTAGGAAGGAAGTTGAGGAGTTAGGTTGCGTCGAACGGAGATTGTTGTGGTATCGAGCTTGCTGTCTTCCCTCCCCCCTGCGGTCATCTGGGTCTTCAGTGCAGTGCTTCATTGCCCGCCGTTTCTGGTGTTGCTGAAGTCCATGGTGGCCGTCTCTTCGCTTCTTCCCGGTTCTTCTTCGAAGTCGGACGCTGAGGCTGACGACGAACCGATGGCGCCGGCGTCGTTTTCGCCCCCTGGCAGGCGGCGGCAGCGCTGTTCGTCGCCCCGCTTCATCCGACATCGCAACGTCCACTTCAGTCGCCTGCGCCGGGGTTGGAGGCGCCGCCGTCCTTCCCAGCTTCAAAATCCGACCAGTTTTCCCAGCGGGTACGATGATGTGACATTGACATTGAGTTTGACATTTACAAAACGACCAGAAGTACTTACACAATGCGAGAAACGCTAATATTTACTCAATTTTGGGTGGTGTGTGTTTCAGGTGGCCCGTCGTCCCGTTCTCTTCCCGCGCGGCCATTTCGTATGCCGCCACGACTCTGCTGGCGTTGGTCTCTCTCGACTGCCTGTTTCTCGCCTTCGTAGCGCTGCCGCGCTCCTCAGTCTACGTCTGCCACAGCTTTGGTACTTTGGCATTTGGTGTGTTCTATTATGGTGGTTTTTACGATATTGTGTGCCGTTTTGTTTTAAGATTGGAAGGATTTTTTGGCCGCCGCTTTGGGCTGTCTACCCGTGATTCTCAGCAGCGTCTGGCAACTGGTCTTCTCGCGCGAGAAGCGGCGGGTGGTTCGCCGCGTGAAGGTCGACAGCTCACTCAGCGAACGTGAGTGTACACTTAGCATTTTGCTGTCTTTTGGGGGGATTTCGGAATAATCGATGAAACGTGGTTTTATAGGGCGTCGTCCTGTCGGCGGTCGCCCCCATCCTTCCATCAGTAGCGACAGTGACGACTCTGACACTGGCAGTCCCAGTCGCAGTTGCGGATCGCAGGCCGGCCCCATTGTGTCGCCGTTGGCGCCAGACGGCGACCAGTCGGCCAGCAAGGCCGGCGATGGCGACGGCGCTGCTAAGCCGTACGGCCAACAAGAGTGCAACCTCACCTGGGACGAAGTACAGGCGATACTGGGTTGGTACTGTTGTGGATACAGGGTTGACAAGCGTGTTTATACTTCACTTAGCGAATGTACGCAGCAACTTCAGAGAACCCTGACCTGGCCAAAGTTGTGAATGAACCGCCAGTTCTGCCGCAGGGTGGCCAGCTATTCGTTATCCAGAACGAGCATCAGTTGTCACGAAAAGCTTTTCGAAGTGAGTCTGCTAATGCTATCACAACCTGTCTGCTTCAGTAGGATCACTAATACCTATTGGATAAGCTGCATTGCTGGGTGATAGTCTATAATTGAGCATAAATAATGGCGACTGCTTGAAACAGGCCTGTCCCGATGCGACTACTACCCTTGGGAAAGCGATGGCGCCTACCGACCTCGGAGCCATCCCCACATCGTTCGGCAGCGCTGGCTTTTGCGCACCAATGAGCCCCTGGGAACTTCTAGCAAGCGGAAGGTGGACGTTCGTCTGGAGCGTGGCTTCCAGCGAATGGAGTACTGGCTAGAGGGCACCGACGCAAGCCACCTCAAGGTGAGCGTGTGGCGAATAAAAATGTTAAGCGTTTTTGGTAGTCAAGTGACCCAATCTTGAGTCTCTCTTTACTTGAAGGATCTGGTGTTGGTGCACTACGTGGGCGACGGCGACCTCTACGATCGCAGCAACCCGACCTTCCATGGCAACTGCAAGAAACCGAGCGCCAAGCTGCGCCCCTTTCTGCGCGCCGACCCACGTCTGATCTCCACTATCCGCGCTGCTGGCCTTACTGCGCAGCCCAAGAAGCTCTACGACGAGCAGATCACCATGAAGCAGGTGGACCAGCGAGCGGGCCACGAGCGACCTCGCAATCGGCAGCAAATCTACAACTCGAGACGCCAACTCTACTCCAACGTCAGGATCTCGCACGACGTCCTCTACAATTTGACGGTACGCTCTGTCGTTTGGCTGCCTTGATATGCCACAGTTTGTGCAAATGTCGACTGCAGTTGCCTCTTGATTGGGCGCACTTGAGTGGCCGTTCTGTCTAGTTCAGGTGCTGCAGCAAGACGAGGAGCTGCGGGACTTCATTGGCAAGTACAGCTTCTCAAAGGACAACGTGAAGGTGATCCTCCACCACCCTGACATGGCGGCGAAGGTGGCTGAGCTGGTGCGCCGCATCAAGCACCTGCCTGGGGCGAAGCTGGAGATGCAGTACGACACCTGCTTCAACTTGGGCCCCTACTACGTCAACGCGCTGGTATTCCGCCACCCAATGCTGGCTGGGGAACCCGTCTGCCCACTCGCCTTCCTGATCACTCTAAATACTGGGCAGACATGGGCGTCTATGTTGTGATCGGCTCGCGTGGTGATAAGGTTTGCTATATGGCATTTTCAGAGATTAGTCTTCACTTGCATGCAGAGATACTGGAGTGCCCCATTCAACAATCACTTCAGTACATGATCACGCTGCACCCCAAGCCAGCGAAGTGTAGCTGTAAGGCTGCGAAGGTCAACCGCTGCTACCACATCATCGCTTGTCTGATGTTCACGCGCGAGTGGGACGAGGAAGTCAGCGCCCGACCGCAGAGAAGCGGCACAGTCGAAGCAGTGCGAAACGCCTACAGCAAAGACGCGCATGCCGCCGGTCGAAAAAGACCGAGAAGACGCGACGCAAAGCGCCCCAAATTCCCCACTATTGACGAGGAAGACGACAATCCACCGTCTCCTCTAAAATCGGACATTCGTGATACGCACCTGAGGTGAATGCGTCAGCTAAGCTAGTAATCATATATGTACACCAAGGCAACCGATATTCGCGAAACCATGGTCAAGCGACTATGAAATGGAAATGAGAGTGGTTGCAGTGATGGCGCGGCCGCTGCGCCTCCATCGGCTGCATCTTCGCCAGCAGCGAAGGCATGCCGCAGTACGTCTTCCCCACCCTTCCTATCGCCCGCGGCACCTTCCCTACACCCCAGCACGACGTCGCCGCTGAAGACGGCTCCTTCCCCAGTGGCGAACGTCAAGTCGGAGACATTCGACGACTTGCCCAGCGCCTGGCTCGACATCGCCTTCCGCTTGCTCGGCCAGCACAGCCAACTGGGCGCGCGCCACTGTTTGGAAGTGGACGACGTGTCTCGCGTAGAGCCAGAGCAGCTTCTCCTGGTGCGGGCCAGCGGCCGCTTCGTCGTAGTATCCACCAAAGATTTCTGCGCTCGGGAGCCGGCCGTTTCGCTCTACTCCGCTTCGAATTGGCCTGTCGGAAGCACCAGTGACCCTCTCGACGCTTTGGCGACTGCCGTTGCGCAGGTGGAGACGGCCGACTACTACAACAAAGTGAAGGTCCGTCTGGTTGCGTAGGCGTCGAAATACGGTTGTCTGCATTGCAACAAACGTCGCCTTGAAGGTGACGCTGAAAGCTTGCCAAAAGTCGGCGTCTGAAGCCGACGTGCTGACCTTTCTCCACTTGGTCGCCCTTCTGCAAGGCTACGACCTCCGGCGCATTGTGGTCGGCAATCCTGTGGCGGCGTTGCTGTGTTGTCTGAACGGCGGCTCGTTTGCGGGCGCCGCCTTCCTGCCACAGAACCGACCTTGGCCGCTGAAGTTGGAGAGACGCAGAACCGTTCGTTTCTACTGCGTCTGCCACCGTCCGTACTTGGACGAGATGGCCGCAACCGATGGTCTGGATACAGTAGGTTGTAGCCGCGCCTCACTGGGGATGCTTTTGAGGCTCTTCATGTTGCCGTAGGTCTGGAGATGGCCTTCTGCGCCGCCAGAGGCAGAAAGCGAAGCGACGACTGCCGATTCTGGTACCACAAACGCTGCTGTTCCATTCCCAACGACGTCTTCAAGCGGAAGGGGGTGGCGTGGTGCTGCTCCAGCTGCAAAGACCCCGACCTTCTGCCATGGGGCCCGCGCGACGCCGGCATGATCAACACCTGCACAGTGGACAACATTCTGAGCACCATCTACTGTCACTCCCTCCAAGTAACTATACGTTACTGTATACTAGGCCGTCGGAGACTGACATATGTACACATAGTTGCCACATTAGGTGCCCGCGTTTGAAACGTTCCTGGGCCGTTCTGAGGGCGAAGTGGCGGTGTCCAACGTTTTGCACAGTATGCAGCGAGGGCAGCTGACAGAAGCGAAGCGGCAGTTTGTGCAGTGGCTGGCTCAAGTGAGCAAAGACTCGGTGAGTTGCATTTCCAAGTGACGGCCATGTCTGACAACCAATTATATGCGGCCGAAACATTTCGCTCACAGATAGTAGAGAACGGCCAGTACAACTTGTGGGGCAGCCAGTGGCAGCGCTTCTTCCTGCCGCTAAGTCACGTCTTCGCCGCAACTAAAACCGGCGCATGCAAGAACGCCGACTGTCCTGGAGGGGAACAGCAGCGGCAAAACAGCGACTTCATTTTGAGCAACCCGCGTCAGATGAAGTGACTCTCTACTCTACTTCGCTTCTCCACTTGGCACTGTGATGTATGTACAATGAATGTACCTATGTGCCAATGTGTATTCAAGATCAAAGCCAGCGTCCGGCACTTCAATGGAGGACTATCTGAAGTTCATCTTTGAGCGACGCGACTCAACTTCCGTCTGTTGCGCCGACTTTGGCACTAGAGAGCCCAACAATCAGGAATGGCAGTGGAACGACCGGAAGGGGTCCTTCGCTTCATGTCTCTTTTCTTCAAGAATGTACTTCAATCTATTCATACTTGTTTTGTCAGGGTGCCGTACAAGATGTGCGCGGGAACCGTCGAATTCGGCCCCTACAGTTTTATGAGCAGCAAGCCGTGGCTGGTTTCAATCGACGTCGAGAGCCTAAAGCCAGCCACGCAAGTCTTCGAGCTGCCACTTCAAGTCACAATCGACGCCCGACGGTGTCTATTCTACTTGGCAATTTTATTGCGTCGCATGCGAAGCTCATATCTGTTGCCTTGCAGCTACCGCCTCGCTGGAGTCAGCTTGAAGCAGCCGCTGCACTTCGCGGGTCTGATCCGGTGGCGCAACGAGTGGAAGTTCTACGACGGCGCCAAAGCCGCGCAGCATCGCTTCTCCTCCATTTCCGACCAACTGACGTCCGGTGCCTGGGAGCCGTTGTACGCGATCTATTTGGTGTGCTAAGTGGCCCAGTGAAAGTCGTATTCGTTTGCTAGTGCCATGCGTCGGATGCTGTTATGTCTCGTGATCTCGACGACTGACGATGTGCATTCCGCTTTCATTCCACTCCTGACAATGTGCCTTCGCCGTACGCTTCACCTCTGCACACTATGAGTGCTACCTGTCGTCGTTATTATTTCTATTGCGTGCATGTATAGCGTTGTGAGCAATGACAAGAGAATCTCGCTGTGCGATCCCCATCTTCACTAGAGGGCCAACCGAAACCTAACCGTAAAATACAGATTCCCCTAGGCCCATCTGCATTTTACGGTTACACTTCCGGCCTCAGCAGTTGTCAGAAACCTTAACCGTAAAATACAGATTTGGCCAGCGAGATATGCATTTTACGGTTATAACCGTAAAATGCAGACAGTACCCGTAACCGTAACCGTAACCGTAAAATGCAGAATCCCAATCTTTTGGCAACGACTCTTGCAGTCGCGAGACATGAGTTGCTGTAGGAGATGTAGAATTTGTAGAAATTTGCCACAATATGCTGCCCGAAACGGGCGAATCCGTTGAGAATGAGAAGGACTCTTCGCAACTGCCGTCTTGCAGCAAGGGTGCCAAAAATTCTGCCATGAGCCAAAACATTAGCAAGGAAACCGCTGAGAAACTCGGCAAAAAGTGGCGCAGCCCAATTCGATGTTCCTTTTGCGCCTCTGACGACGTCATTGGCAAAATTCCCTCTCATAGCCACTGTGACTCGCTCTTGGAACACCACATGAACATTTTTCACCTGGGGGACAGCAAAAGCGGTAGTTCTGTGAGAATTTATGTTCAATTATCTGCTTGGCGCCATACGAAATTTGACGATTTTGAGGCTATCGGCCGTACAAGTGTGGCTCGTGCGACAAGAGCTATGGGAGCGAGATAATTGCCAAGGCGCACTCTTTCAAGGAGCATAACTCGAATGCAGAGGTAAGAATTTTGTTCTGCTTCATTTTGTGATGAAGTGTTTGTTATTGCAAATTGCTACAATTCTAGATCCTTCACTCGCCTATTCCCTATAGAGAGAAGCTGTGTGGTTTACTGTCGCTGGTCAGTCGCATAGCGTGCTCTAAAGCTGCCCCTAAGCTTGATTCTTTGTCGCTGCTGGAGAAATGCCTTGCGCCGTTTGAAATAGCCCCTGAAGCTTCCACTGAGACCACTGAAGCGATCGCAGATACTACCGGGAATGACAGTGGTCCCACCATCAGTCAGGTGGTGGATTCAGGTATGTTTGATTGTAGCCTCAGGCGTTTCAAAGGTTGGGTCATCCGGTCGCGGTCACGTCACATATGGTGTCGGTTCAGAGCTTCCACCCTCCAGTGGCAGTGGTGTCTTTCCCCCAGCAGTCGTCGTTCCCAGCAGCGCCGCTAGTGGCTCCAAGTCTCTTCCAAATGGCAATTCTGGTGGGTGTGTGCGCCTCGCTTGAAGATGCGTCCACATTCCTTTCACACCTCAGAACTTCAGATGTCAGTCACATCATTTCAGCAGCGCGCCGCGCAATTCACGTCCCAGTGGCCGTTCCCCTGCCTCCAACCTATCGCTTCCCATCGGCCAATCAGCGTGGACCGACCCAAACTCCAGCCAATCACCGTCCACCACTACTACTGACGAGAAAACAGCGTCCCAGTCCAGAGGAGCAACAGCGGTGGGCGTTGGCCGCTGTGGCCCAGGTGGTGACCAGTCTGGCCTTGGACAGAGAGAGGAATAGGCTCCAGAGGCGCAGTTGTGACGACAGTCAACTGGAGATGATTGATCTGGCGGCGCAGAGGCGAGGCGAGGACACTGGAGTGAGAGTGAGACCACAACGATCTTGATCCTAGAACAGGGCGCTATCCTAGGATACCGCATTTACTCCAATAGGTGCCTCTCCCCTTCTTCAATAAGAAGTTTTAGGCTAAAAGAATACGCGCCCTAGGCGCTTTCTGAAGGATATACAGGGTGGCCCAAACAAACTATCCCAACTTTAAATGCGAATAACTTGGGCTATGGTGCGAATTTTTTCACGCGGTCTTTTGCATAAGATAGAGAAAACTTTTGAGGTTTTCTTGTTAAAATTTGACTTACCCTGGCAAAGCAAAGCTTGTGCCAAACAATTACGCCAATATTGACGCTTTTGTTGTCGACATTCGGTGTTCTCTCCTGGGGGTGTTTTGCACCCATCGAAGTGCAGGTTGCTGCAAAAGAGAGGTCATGTGAAGGCCTTTCATTTGCCATTGTAATGGGGTTGACATGACTAGCACAGCTCGCACAACGCAGCATCGAATTCCTTTGGCGCCCTCGAAATGATCTCATCACGGCCTTGGCTTGTCACCAAGTGACCTTTGTCAGCATTCAATGCTATGCTGCGCGAGCTGTGCTAGTCATGTCAACCCCTTTACAATCACAAATGAAAGGCCTTCACATGGCCTCTCTTTTGCAGCAACCTGCACTTCGATGGGTGCAAAACACCCCCAGGAGAGAACACCGAATGTCGACAAAAGCGTCAATATTGGCGTAATTGTTTGGCACAAGCTTTGCTTTGCCATGGTAAGTCAAATTTTAACACAAAAAACCTCAATGTTTTCTCTATCTTATGCAAAAGACCGCGTGAAAAAATTCGCATCATAGCCCAAGTTATTCGCATTTAAAGTTGGGATAGTTTGTTTTGGCCACCCTATACAGTAATTACTATCGACTGTCACTTCAGCCGACGCCCACGCGCAAGAGGAAAGCCAGCGCTCCTTCCGCGAACAATCACCGTTTGGAGGCTGGCGGCTCGCCCGCTCCCACTCCAGCTCCTCCTCCGCCACTCCCCCCTCCGGAGTTGGCGAGGGATGGCGGCACTCCCGAGCCCCCCAAACCCCCGCCCATTGTCACCTGCAAGATCTGCAACGATGACAGGCGAGTTCTTGTGTGGAGAAGCCGCTAAAGCACCCCTGACACCTCTGAAACACTGTAGCACTTCTGAATCACCTCTGAAGCACCTCTGAAGCACTGTAGCACTTCTTAAGCCACCGCTGAAACACCGCTGAAACACCTCTGAAACACCTCTGAAACACCGCTGAACACCTCTGAAACACCTCTGAAACACCGCTGAAACACCTCTGAAACACCTCTGAAACACCTCTGAAACATCTCTGAAACACCGCTGAAACACCTCTGAAACGCATCTGAAACACCTCTGAAACACCGCTGAACACCTCTGAACACCTGAAACACCTCTGAAGCACCTCTGAAACACCTCTGAAACACTTTTGAATTACCTCCGAAACACCTCGGAAGCACCTCAGAAACACCTCTGAACACCTCTGAAGCACCTGAAACACCTTTGAAGCACCTCTGAAACACCTTTGAAGCTCCTGTGAAACACCTCTGAAATACCTCTTAAACACATCTGAAACACCTCTGAAACACATCTGAAACACCTCTGAAACACCTCTGAAACACCTCTGAAGAGTGGCAGTTACAGGACGGAGTACAGCTACTCGAGCGGCGCGAGAGAGCAGCACGCGAGGGAGAGTCACTGGGACTCCTATCTGACCCACACGCTGGACAATCTCGTGGAGCTGTGCTTTCCCGGCCTGCCCGCATGCCAGGGATCACCTCTAAAAGGTTGGCTTGGGAGTTGACAGCTGCACTTCAGAGTTGGTTGAGATTTTCTAAATGTTATACAGGGTGGGTCAAAAAAAGTGAGACCCCTAACTTTGCGGCTGCCGTTCTCAAGCTTGACTCAGTGTATCAAGCGCATATTTTGGCACAACATACTACATGGTGTTTTTAATCAACTGTCAAAATTTCGGACCATTTGATCCATCCTAAGGAAAATGGCGTCACTTTGCGCAAGGTCATGTCGAAAATCGGGTGCAACGACTTTTCAATGGAGGACGTCGAGGAGAAGGACGAGGCCCTCGTCGATGGTCGTTCTCCTCGACGTCCTCCATTGAAAAGTCGTTGCACCCGATTTTCGACATGACCTTGCGCAAAGTGGCGTCATTTTCCTTAGGATGGATCAAATGGTCCGAAATTTTGACAGTTGATTAAAAACACCATGTAGTATGTTGTGCCAAAATTTGCGCTTGATACATTGAGTCAAGCTTGAGAACGGCAGCCGCAAAGTTAGGGGTCTCACTTTTTTTGACCCACCCTGTAGGTTCCCCCTTGAAGACCCTGCCCTCCAGTCATGTGAACTTGCTGAAAAGACTGCTTCAGGAGTGCAGGGGCGGCTCTCTCGCCTGTCGATTGGTCGGTTGCACAGTCGTTGCTCGTTGCACGATGCGGTGTTTGGCGTTTTATGAACGGTTTGATTGCAGTGTTATAATTGGTCTGCCAGCGCCCTCTTCGCGCTGCTCGAGCATCTCTATGTGGAACACGCCAGATTGGTGAGTAGCCACTACTCGACTCCTTCCCGCCCTCCCCCTAGCTCCCGCCTCCCTCCATCCCCCCTCTGCACATTCCCCCTCCGTAATTACCGTCCCTCCCTCTTTCCATCGCCCCCCACCCCTACCCCCAACAAGCATTCGCTACTTCACTTCTCACAGGGAATGTTCGAGTGCACCATATGCCATCTGAACTCGAAGAGCTATGCCTCTGCCGAGTTGCACTTGCGGAACGCCCACCCGCCTATACTGGAACGCAAGCGCAAACCGGCGGAAATCGATCGCTTGATCAACGATCATTCTGAGGATTTCGAGGTGGAGCTCAGTGATCACGTGAAGAAGTGCTTTCTCAGATGAAAATCTTAGGCATTTGCGCGCATTTCTTATTAGTGCCACCCACGCCACACAGTATTAGGTAGGTATCTATCTATACCTTGCCATAATCCACACAGCATCTTGTTTGTTATGTTAGTTGGCTGTTGAAGTCTGGGAGTTGTGAAATGAAGCAGGGATATCGCCGCTTGTTCTCGCTCGTTGCTTTCCAAGACAGTGCTACCTATTTGGTACCTACTGGTGCTTTGTGCGCTCGAGAGAATAAAGGAATTTTCACCGATTTTCGTAGCGTGTGTGCGTAGGTGCAGCTGACTTGTGCTGTGAGCAAAGAAGTCATGGGGGCTTTTCATGACCCCGTTTATTGTTGTACTCAACGCGCTGATCTGATTACTGTAGGCCGATTATTCGAACCTTTACCGTCTTTTGTGTTTGCGTTTTGAGAAGGTGCGTGCGCGAAAACTGGTATACAGTATCTAGAAACTACGCAAAACTATTATAATTTATGTCATAGTAATAAGTGAACAACATCCATTCGTTGTGAGATATTGACTTGTTATTTTTGTGTACATTGGAGTATACTTAGCCTTTCCGAAACAGACTGTGTAAAAACAGAGAACCCGTTGGCATATTTGTATCGTTTCTGACCTCGTTTTCCATTTGCTCTAAATTTGACATTTTGAGATCGAGATGGCAACTACATCGGTGGCAGCGTCGCTGTCAAACGGTGTTTGTAGCACGAATTGTCCCGAAAAGGCCAATTCAGAATTCCTACAATTGACAGAGCTTATTAGCCCGAATAAGGCAAAGAAGTTGGGCCGAAAGTTCAGAAGTCGTGTGCGCTGTTCATTTTGCAGTTCTGGCATCAGTGAAGCGAAAATACCGACGATCGGTCATTGCGATTCGCTACTGAAACACCATATGAACACTTTCCACTTGGGAGACGGGAAATGCGGTGGGAAGAAGTTTTGTGGAAAATACTGAGCGAACTTTTTAGTCAATTGAGAACTAAGATGTCGAGTTTGCAGCTCATGTAGTCTGTCATATCCCTTTGTAGAGAGAACATGCCAGATCTTTTTTCCCAAAGAACGTTCGCTGCGAATGTTCTTTGGGCTGAACCCTATAAAATGGAAATGTCAAATAGCGCCAATCCTGACCCTAGGTCGGTTTTTGAAATTTGTGCTTAGATAGTACTTTCAGGCATGCTGAACAACGTGGACTGGTCCATTTGGCTGAGAAGTGAAGCGTGCACTTGTGACGGCCATTCAAAATTTGATAACTCGTTACTTTTTTACCTAAGTAATGACGCGTTGCTGTGCAGTAATTGAGCTATGTGGTCGCTCAGTAGGTTGAACTGGTTGGGCGTGCCGTTCTGTTAGTTTTGTATGTGTTCCACTTGATGTTGCCAATGATTGTCATGCTGTGCAACTTGGGTAATGTGATCCGATGTTGGCAGACTGCCTCGGTGGGTAACATGTTACTGTGTCATGGGTTGGCAGCTGAGCTGAGATGCAGGTATGGTTTGTAATCAAGCCCTGTGTATCACAAATGTTAAACCTGGTTGAAGGAGGGGATACAATCCCTTTGACTTTCCACTTATTATTTCCACTTAATATTTGCATAAGACCCTGATGGCAGTCCAAAGTGTACATGTGGGGCAGAATACCTTACCAAATGGTCAAACTTGTGCTGTAGCAGATTCCCCATTTCCAAAAGCCATTGCTACATGGTGATTCTGAGTGTACCTCTTTTTACAAATGAGGTGATGTTGATGAGTTCCAATTGTGGGTAACATGTTATTCTTACTAGGCTCATCAGTTGCCAAAAGATGGTTGTTGGAAAGGTTGACTCTCCAGACTGAAGTCTCAGTTGCGCATGTTTGATGCTTGAAAGGAGAGGACTTCTCATCCAACTAAGATATTCCTACCCTACAGAGTTGGCCAACCCTGACAACTTGGTGGAGGGGGGAAAAGAAGGTGGTCCCCTCATCTCCACCTTCATCTGCATGTGCATGGAGGGAGGAGCTAGGATCAAAGGAAGATGTGAAGTCTGGTTTGTTGTCATTCATCACTGGTTTCTCCTTCAAGCTGATGCGACATGAGTAACTTGTTATCTATGTCATTCATGTATGTGCCTGCACCCTGCATGGAGGGGGTGTTTGTGACACAATACAGAACATGGGTAAAAATAAAGGTGCCTGCCTGCTATGTGGTGCACACAGTCATCAACAATGTCCACCAGCTGGTGGCAACTTTGTAGGCATTTGCAGCCCAGCAGACTGTCTCTGGAACTTGTTAGTTTGTGGCACCGTTGATGGTAACATGTTATCTGTCAAACGTTCCACTACCAACTGTACACGATTCCGAGAATAGGGAGGACACCCTCATGTTCAATGACACTGTGCCATATAGATGCTCACCAATCTCCACTAACATGTTACCCTTCTAGGGGCATCATCAGTGACACAGATGAGTTTCTGCCAATATACCTACAACTGCTCTACTGGTAATATTCAGTTCAAATTACACTATTGCAGGCATCAGCACCTACAGTGTCATCAGACTCTTTCCTTTTCAAGCTGAACTGGTCAAGTCCATATGCCTAGACTGATCATTTAGGTGATGATGACCCTCCCCCACCTCCCACTACAAGCCCATTCGCAAGTCTGGTTCCTTGTCATTCGCCACGACTTCTCCTTCAAGACAGCTGATGTGACAGTAACTTGTTATCCATGTCATTTCTGGGTGTGCCTGCATGTAGAGTATTGGTGACACAATGCAGAACGTGGCTGAAAATGAAAGGTAAACTATCATTTGTTAAGTAGAATAGTCCACCGTTTGCAAGAATGGCATGGGGAACCATGAGTTCTCACTTGGAAAAGCAGAGAGATGGCACACAGGCACTAATATGGTGAGTAACTCGTTACCCCCTCACAACAACCAGCAGATTTGTCATTCTGGTCATATGCAGTTCAATCTGCACCATCACAGGCATCAGCACCTAAGACATCATCAAGTTCTTCTTCCAGCTGGAGTGACCAAGTTGGCAAGGACTAAGGAGATCCCTAGGAAGACGACGACGAAGTCTACATTTCACATGGTAATACTCGTGTAGATCAGTGATGTAGAACGCTCATGATGATGATGTGGGTTTTCAATTCGAATGATGGAGTAACACGTTACCATCTGCAACCAGCACATTTGCTGCACGACGCGTAGTTTGAATGAACGGTTGGATGTCCATTCTACTACACTGGAGTAGGCAAACATGCTCAGCGCAGAAGAGACCGTCCAACTCATCTGTAGCTCGAGATCGGAGTTCAAATCCTTAATTTACTCGAATTCTGTTGCCTGGACAGCACCGTTTGCACCATATTTCTACCAATCTTGGGGCGGAGAACACGCACAGTGCAAAAAGAGAGCTCCAACTATTACGTAGCGCAAAATAGTAGTGTGGAGTAACTCGTTAACAGGCCCCAAATGTTCTCTGCCAAATGTTCTCTGGCAGTAGAGAACGTGGCCAAATCTGGCCATTCTCTCATCAAAGGGATATGTAGTGTCTACCGAAAGTTACCATCAAACATGTTTTGTGTATTTCCGTTATGTTTTGTTGTTTCGTTGCTTTCAGGACACAAGCCCTACAAATGCGGCAGCTGCCACAAGACATTCTCCGTGGATCTGATAGCCAAAGCTCATACTCTCAATGACCACGGCTCGACGGAAGCCAAGGTTGCACTATACACAAAAAATTCGAAGTAACGCCGCTGTTTTGCGTCAAATTTTGCCGCGTTTTCAGATCTCACACTCCGAAAAGCCTTACAAAGACAAACTCAACAAGTTGTTGTCCATAGTGTGCCGGGCGGAGAGTTCGAAACGCTCAAAAATTGACACTTTGGCACTTTTGGATAAGTGCACTTTGGATGTGACGGGCATACAAGTTGAAAATTCCTCAAATAATAGCATCGAAGATGGTGAAATTGACGAAAGAATACCACCTGAGCCAGAATCAAATGTGAGCTCGTCAAATGAGAGCAGAAATTTGGTCATTTCTACGCCACAAGTAGAGAGCTGTTCGGGGACAAGTGGCGTTACTGTCGGAGGTATGTTGGTGGGTGTAGTTGTGTTTTCACTCTCAGAATCATATTAGGTAAATCGGTGGGTGAATTTTCTTTCTCAGTAGTAACCTGGACGCTACAGAGTAACGTTACAGAGTCAGAGTTGCGTCACCTTCGTCGCAGCTGCGCCATCACATCTTTTGATTTCGTGCCACTGTTGACAAACTCCATCCCTCTTTCCAGTTCGCGACTGCCCTTCGGACAAATCTCCCGGCGTAGTGGCCGCGTCAACTGTTGCTCCCGTGTCACCTTCATCGCCGAGTGTGATCAGTCGACTGCTGCCCCTTGTCACGACTGTGGCCGGTCGACAGCTGCTGCTGCAGGAGGCCTTGCCCCCTGTACCCGCCACCTCCCCTCTGCTCAGCGCCTTGCTGGATGAGCCACAATCACAACGACCACAACAACAGACGATGACTCCACTGCAACGACCACCACAGCAAGTGGTGACACCGCAACGACCGCTACAACAACAACAGGGGCCACTACTGCAACGACCACAACAGCAGACGACGCCACAGCGACCGCAACAACCCACGTCACAACGGCCACAACAGACGACATCTGGCAACAATTTGACTTCGACTTCCGGAGTGCAGAGCTCTGAAAAGGATAGGCGCAGTCCCAGAAAGGTATGACGTTGGCGGTGGACGCGCGTCGGCATAAGCGTTATAAACGTGCCTGTAGCGACGTGGCGCGTCTTGATAGTTGCTTCACTCGGTGCCACTATTGAGTTGGTATGTCTCTCAGTCGATTTCTCCGCGCAAGAGGGAGAAGAGGCCGCTCGATGGGAGCTCATCGCTGATTGGTCAGTCGGCGCCCTCCGTGGCGAAGCGACCATCAAATACTGCCACTCAGCCAATCAAGAGCGAGCGGGAGCCTTCAAGCGTCGTGTGCTGCGCTCTGTGCTCGGACTACAAGTGGGGAAAATCATAAATTGTGTAATTTATAGACGTTGCAGAGAATTTGAAATTGTACAGGGTGGAGTACGCGAAGTGCGCCACGACTCGGCTGGAGCACGCTCGGGACGCCCACTGGGAGACCTACGTGCATCACACGCTGGAGAATGTGGTGGAGCTCTGCTTCCCCCAATGCAGGAGGATCGATTCATGTTCACACTGACAGCGATTCAGTTTGGTTTCAGAGCCCTACTTTGATGATGATTAGGCTGCCTTGCTTCTCTCGACCACACCTGACTGAAGCGAAAAGTTTTAGGCCCGCCTCTCGCAACTCGCAATACTTTCCTGTGCTATTGCCCGAGCCTTGCCTTTCTGTGCGTTCGTTCTACTGAAGACTGTCTTTCGAGTAGTAATCGTTGTGCTGGACTGTTTTTGTCGCGTTCGGTGCTGGGTTTATTCTGGGAGAAGCAGTAAGTCTTTCCCTTCTGTAGGACAAATGTGACGCACCCCTGAATCTTCAGGATTTGTGAGGTACTTTGGAGCTTGCTATGGTGCGCGAAACGGAACCTTTTGTTGCATCCAGTTTTCCACCAATAAATCTTACGTTTCGATGGGATCTCCGACGTCGTTGCAAATAGTACGTTCTCAATAACGTCCATTACGTTCAAATTCTTACCTTCTGGAGGGTACAATTTACATCGTAATACCCGTTTTCGCTCAAGAAAATGCTCTCGTGGGGTAGCTGGGCTGTCCACCTATTGCATCCACCAAACGACCCGGTTTCTACCCGTCCCGGGCCCTCGAATGCCCGGCCCAAGGGGCGTTTCGAGACGACGAAAGTTCAAAACCCAAACACCAGTGTGGAGTACGCCAGAAATCGCCTGAAGTGTCAGTGGATTGGGTGCGAAGCTCGTCTATTTTTGAACAGCGAAGATTTGAAAGACCATCTGCTGAGAGAGCACTGCACTGAAAGCTCAGGTACAAGTTGGTATATATTGTGTACCGTAGAGAGTTTGCTACTAGACATGGCGCAGTTACAAAATGTAGTCTGAAAGAAGGGTATTCCTGCCTTTACGTAGCAGCTTTTGGCATGATTTCGCCCGCAAGCCTCCACAAGTTTCACCCTTTTCCCGGCAGGCGTCGCCCAGTGTCGCTGTCGTGTGTCCAGCTGTCAGTTCGTTACTGATGATGGGCCTAAGTTCATTCGCCATCTCTTCTTCCACTGCTACCACGCCGACAGACAGCTGAACACTCTCAGGGCGCTGACTGGCAAAGGCGCCCACTTGCCCCAAGACAACTTCTGTCTGGGAAACGGTGGGTGGGTGGGGTACGGTATTTTTGGCCAAACGCTTGGCAGCGCTGAATTTTTGAGGACTTCTCATTCTTGTTTGCCCCGTCCCCGGCCGGGCGAAGACACTCTAAGAAAGCACAGCGTGCGTGCGTGCGTACAAGTAGCGCTGCCAGATCTCAGGGTCGTGAAGCCGTATACAGAGACGATTTTGGTGCCGTTCGGTAGCTCTCGGCTTGCGTACTGATTATTGGTTGTCAATTCCAGAAAATTCCTATAGTTTGCGCGCGGTACAGTATCCCAAAATAGCTTTACATATTCCCCTCTGTTGCAGCTAGAGACTCCAGTCACCGGGAACCGAATCAGATCGAGTATCTTGGCGACGCTATAGAGTGCCGATGGGACGTCTGCAGGGTGCGAACTTTGCCAATTTCAGTGAAAATTTTGCGGAATTTTCCAAATTAAACATTTCAGGAAGTGTTCGACGACCCCTGCGACTACGAGCGTCACGTGGAGCGCCATATTTCGGACGCGTGCCCGTTCGACCAGAAGTTCTGCTGCTTGTGGGAAGGTATTTCTTTACAATTATCGCAATTTCTCGTGTTCGCGCACAAAATTTCAACTGTTACAGGCTGCTATACGACCTTCGAGCGCCGAAGCCATCTACGACAGCATTTGCAGCATCACTCGGGATTGAAGCCGCGCGCCTGCCCCTCCTGTGGGGGATTCTTCTCTTCCGCTCAGGCTTTCGACGACCATTTGCTCAGGAGCGAGACTGGTGCGAAGCTTTTGCTTTTGCTCTTATCCACCTAGTAGCGTATTCAGAAGGGGAGAACCATTGTAGCGCTGAGGGCGAACTTTTGTCATATTTAGGGCGCCGCAGACAAAATGTTTACTATTCAAGTGGAGAAAGAAAGTTTGCTGTCAGACATCTAGAGTGGTGGGGGGGGGGGCTTTTGCCTCAAATGTCTCCCATTTTGGCCATGTCACTGTCTCAATCAACACCCCACACCTCTCCCATTGTCTCTCTGCAGGCAAGTCGCGCTTCCAGTGCTTCCACTGTCTCAAGACCTTCGGAACCGAGCGCCTGCTCAAGAGTCACGCCAGGAGACACGGTCGGTGCTTGTAGTGGTTGTGGTTTTTATTTAGAATGTGAAAATTTCAATTTTGTTTCAGTCAAGCGCTACAAGTGCCATCTGTGCAGTCTGACGCTGGACTCTCCCAGCGACCTCAGGAGTCACATGGTCGACAGACACCTGGGGGCCAAGTGGTACTCCTGCGAAGTCTGTGGGCAGGGGTACATTTATTGGAAATTACAGTGCAAAATGTGCTGCAATTGTGCCCAAATTATCACATAATACTTGCAGTTTCGCTCGCCAACGCGACTGCGAGCGTCACAGGCGTCAGTTGCATCTGCAGACGGCGCAGAGGAGCGCCCATGAGTGCTCAGAGTGTCACAGGGTGTTCAACTGGAACTCAGCACTGCTCAGACACCAGAGGACCCACGCCAGAGAGGTGCGGGCTTGTGTACAACTGATACATCACTGTTGCCCTCTGCGTTGGATTACTCTGGCGCTCGGCGTTGATAACTGTATCGCTCAGCAATTGAATGATTACTTTAGCGCTCAAATAAGCGCAAAGCGAAGTCGATTCTGGCGCATATATCGGCTGCAAGTGGGATTCTATAGATTTGCCATTCATTCCATCCAATACTTTTTATCTTGTGTTGTATTTGTTCTCGACTGGGTTCAAACTGAAACTAGCAATAAACAAAATATTTACAAATTAAAACATAAAAAATCCATGAAACGAACCTATCGAGAAGCTGATTTCAGTCGCATTCTCTGCATTGCCGTATCTCGGTCTGTGTTCAGGCGGACAAAACCCAATCGGGAATGTACCTGTGCCACTTGTGCACAGACTGCAAATACACAAGTGGCTATCTCATTATCTAACAACAGGTGAAGTCGCCGTCGACCTCATCTACTCATCTGGTTCACCTAAGATGCTGGGTGAGTAGGTGAAGTCGATTGACCTCATCTGGATGAAGTTGATTATGGGTGAAGTCATTTATAGGTGAAGTCGAATTGGGTGAAGTCGATTATAGGTGAAGTCAATTTCAGGTGAAGTCGATTTCAGATGAAGTCGATTATAGGTGAAGTCGATTTCAGGTGAAGTGGATCTCAGGTGAAGTCGAATTGGGTGAAGTCGATTATAGGTGAAGTCAATTTCAGGTGAAGTCGAATGGGGTGAAGTCAATTTCAGGTGAAGTCGATTTCAGGTGAAGTCAATTTCAGGTGAAGTCAATTTCAGGTGAAGTCGATTTCAGGTGAAGTCAATTTCAGGTGAAGTCGAATTGGGTGAAGTCAATTTGAGGTGAAGCCAATTGTGGGCGAAGCCAATTTTGGGCGAAGTTGATTACAGGTGAAGTCAATGTCAGGTGAAGTCTTATTGGGTGAAGTTGATTATAGGTAAAGTCGATTTTGGGGAAGTTGATTTTGGGTGAAGTCGATTTCAGGTGAAGTGTTGCCTTAAAATTGTTCATTGGAAGTCGTCTGCAGTTACCACTGTTGGTGTTTCAACAATTGGACTTTGTGTTCACCGAAAGTAACTGGTCACTCGGCTACCTTATTATCTAATAGATGATGAGGTCAACCCCGACTTCACCCACCTACTAATTCATCCAGATGAGGTCGACCTGGCAAACTGATGGAGTGATCCGATGAACTCATGAAGTTGATCTGATGAAGTGGTGAAGTTGATCTGATGAAGTGCTGAAGTCGATCTAATGAACTGACAAAGTTGATCTGAAGAAGTGGCGAAGTCGATCTGGTGAAGTGATCTGATGAAGTGTGAAGTTGACTGGTGAAATAGTGAAGTGGATAAGGCATGATGATGATCTGATGGCATGGTGTAATGCAGTGAAGTGGTGAAGTGATCCGATAAAGTGTAAAGATGACTGAAGAAGTGATCTGATGTAGTCGTGAAATCGATCTGATGAACTGGAGAAGTCAATCTGGTGAAGCAGTGAAGCCCTCTAACTGGTGAATGGCAAAGGTGGCCCAACAACGAAGTTGGCTCCCAGCGAATTCCGATCCTAGCTAGGTAAATTAACTAAGTTGACTCCCAGGAGAAGTCTCTTTATCTGAGGGAAGTTAGTGACACTTATCAATTTTTCGCCGCCCCCCAGGGTGGTGAGTAGATATGTCACAGGCCATGGCCGTCTTCAGGCCATCGCTGTCTAGACTGCTTTGGCCTGGGCGATAGGGCCATGGCCGTCTTTTCGAGCAGAAGACGGCCATGGCCTGATGCATCAGGCCGCAGCTGTCTAGATGGTCACGGCCTGATCGACCAGGACAAAGCCGTATTTTCTTTTCTCTGTTAGGTTCCGCCATAGTATATTCCTTCCAATTCAGGCTATGCTTAGACTCGCCCTGCGCCCCCAGTGCACGCACAAGAGTCAGTCGGTGTTGCAGTCTGGCGGGTCAAAACTTAGGCTTAACGTGACCGGTGACCGACTTCAGGGCGCGCGAAGCAGAAAAGGTTGCGAGGAATAACCATCGCAAACTCGAGTTATGATTTTTTAATGTTGGAAAATAATTTTGAAATTTGAATTTTCTACTGTACTCCCCCGTCGAACCACCTAGGGAGCCTGTTCTAGTCTGGGTCTGAAAAGCATCCAAGGGGCTGCAACATATCCGGAAATCATCAAAATCGATCCACTTTTGCAAAAGTTATAGCGAAGATATGTTTTTTGCTTTGCAAAAGTTTGAATTTTTGAATTTTCGCGAAATTCTTCCACTCCGAAATTTTTTCACCCCCGAGCACGCTGCGCGTTGTCATAAGCTATCTTTTTAAAAAAATTGGCTCCCTTAATGCTTCCTAGTGAGCACTAGCCCCGGACATGCTAACAACTGTGGGCCCATGGTTCTAATATTTCTCAAGGAAATGCTGTCTGTCAGTGTATATAGCAGGTATTTCGCTTCATGATTACAGTGTCCAATGCTAAGCAACCACACATAGAACAATTTAAATACAAAGTCTCACTTTTTCAAACTAGACCATGGCTTGGAAATGGCCACTGGGTAGAATCGAAACAATAATTCCCTGGTCTCTAATGATTCCCTTCCCCGTCTCCAATAGTTCCCCAGGGAATTAGCAAAAATCGTGACATGAAAAATAATTCCCTCCAAGAATGGTTCGAAGATATACAGTACATATTCTGATAAGCCTCCACTTCTCCAACTTCAACACCATGCCGGAGAATTTACGTATCAAGAGGGAGGCTTATTGGCATATCTATGGTAGGTGAATCTGTCTCAACAGCCCAGACGAAATGATCTGTCGCTAAAATTCTCACTGGAGTTAAACGAGGAGAGTGACATCCAGGTGGGTGTCACCATTAAGAGCTATATTTCATGCAACATTGACAAATGGTGCAAAATTTGTACAGCCATCCCACAGTGTCATTGCTGGGGGGGGGGGGGTCCTCTCCCCCCCCCCCCCCGGCTGGAGATCTTCCCCCCCCCCCCCCACCCTACCCAGCCGGAAAGACCACACTCCCAAAAATTGCGAAAATTTTCGCCTGCGGCGCTTACATAATGCCAAATTTTTGCCTGCGGCTCTATATTTATGCTGTGTTTCATCAAAATTACGTGATTTTTGGCACGTTTTACCCTATTTTTGCAATATTTCCTTACTTTGCCTAATTTTTTGGTCATTTTGACCCCCCCCCCCTCCTCACTTTTCCCCGGCCCCCCCCCCCCCCCCCCCCCCCCCCCCCCCCCCCCCCCTCCGCAAGGGGACGCGTTACAGGTATGGGTGCGCCATCAGCCAAGGGCATGAAACTTTGGAGAGCAGTGCCACAGTGTCATTATTAATTTCCATCCATCCGTCCAATGTCTGGTCCAGTTGTGGCAACTTCGGCCGATGGTGTGAAACATGGAGAGTGGTGCCACAGTGTGTTCATTGTGCTCTGACCTTCTGGTGTAACATCGGCCAATGGTGTGAAACTTGGGTCTGGTGCAACATAGGCTGATTGTGTGAAACTTGGAGAGCAGTGCCACAGTGTCATTATTAAGCTGTGCTGTCCGGTAGTGGCAACATCGGCTGATGGTGTGAAACATGGAGAGTGGTGCCACAGTGTGTTCATTGTGCTCTGACCTTCTGGTGAAACATCGGCCAATGGTGTGAAACTTGGAGAGTGGTCTGGTGCAACATAGGCTGATGGTGTGAAACTTGCAGAGCAGTGCCACAGTGTCATTATTAATTTCCATCCGTCCGTCCGATGTCCAGTCCAGTTGTGGCAACTTCGGCCGATGGTGTGAAACATGGAGAGTAGTGCCACAGTGTGTTCATTGTGCTCTGACCTTCTGGTGTAACATTGGCCAATGGTGTGAAACTGGGGTCTGGTGCAACATAGGCTGATTGTGTGAAACTTGGAGAGCAGTGCCACAGTGTCATTATTAAGCTGTGCTGTCCGGTAGTGGCAACATCGGCTGATGGTGTGAAACATGGAGAGTGGTGCCACAGTGTGTTCATTGTGCTCTGACCTTCTGGTGAAACATCGGCCAATGGTGTGAAACTTGGAGAGTGGTCTGGTGCAACATAGGCTGATGGTGTGAAACTTGCAGAGCAGTGCCACAGTGTCGTGATTGGGTTCTGACCAGGAAAGGGGTGGGGAATGAAATGTGGCACAAAACAGAAGGATCAGCGCCAGCTAGCTGTATGCGCCATTACTCGCACATGCCTACACTAATTTATAAAACATTTTACACACTTGCGCACTGATGTTTACCTTCT
>JASAMZ010001671.1:0-19064 GCA_030248115.1 Linhomoeus sp. GSCO2_2 | reverse complement strand
TTCCAAAATTGTCCTACTCGTTTTGTACGTGCCTCAAAGTGCCCCCGCTCGTTCAGGAGGCCCTGCAAACGTGTCCCAAAATTGTCCTACTCGTTTTGTACGTGCCTCAAAGTGCCCCCGCTCGTTCAGGAGGCCTGCATACGTGTCCCAAAATTGTCCTACTCGTTTTGTACGTGCCTCAAAGTGCCCCCGCTCGTTCAGGAGGCCTGCATACGTGTCCCAAAATTGTCCTACTCGTTTTGTACGTGCCTCAAAGTGCCCCCGCTCGTTCAGGAGGCCCTGCATACGTGTCCCAAAACTGTCCTACTCGTTTTGTACGTGCCTCAAAGCGCCCCCGCTCGCTCAGGAGGCCCTGCAAACGTGTCCCAAAATTGTGCTACTCGTTTTGTACGTGCCTCAAAGTGCCCCCGCTCGTTCAGGAGGCCCTGCAAGCGTGTCCCAAAATTGTGCTACTCGTTTTGTACGTCCCTCAAAGTGCCCCCGCTCGTTCAGGAGGCCTGCATACGTGTCCCAAAATTGTCCAACTCGTTTTGTACGTGCCTCAAAGTGCCCCCGCTCGTTCAGGAGGCCCTGCATACGTGTCCCAAAATTGTTCTACTCGTTTTGTACGTGCCTCAAAGTGCCCCCGCTCGTTCAGGAGGCCCTGCAAACGTGTCCCAAAATTGTGCTACTCGTTTTGTACGTGCCTCAAAGTGCCCCCGCTCGTTCAGGAGGCCCTGCAAACGTGTCCCAAAATTGTGCTACTCGTTTTGTACGTCCCTCAAAGTGCCCCCGCTCGTTCAGGAGGCCCTGCATACGTGTCCCAAAATTGTCCAACTCGTTTTGTACGTGCCTCAAAGTGCCCCCGCTCGTTCACGGTGGCCCTGCATACGTTGCCCAAAATTGTCCTTCTCGTTTTGTACGTGCCTCAAAGTGCCACCGCTCGTTCAGGAGGCCCTGCAAACGTTTCCCAAAATTGTGCTACTCGTTTTGTACGTGCCTCAAAGTGCCCCGCTCGTTCAGGAGGCCCTGCAAACGTGTCCCAAAATTGTGCTACTCGTTTTGTAGGTCCCTCAAAGTGCCCCCGCTCGTTCAGGAGGCCCTGCATACGTGTCCCAAAATTGTCCAACTCGTTTTGTACGTGCCTCAAAGTGCCCCCGCTCGTTCAGGAGGCCCTGCATACGTGTCCCAAAACTGTCCTACTCGTTTTGTACGTGCCTCAAAGTGCCCCCGCTCGTTCAGGAGGCCCTGCATACGTGTCCCAAAATTGTCCAACTCGTTTTGTACGTGCCTCAAAGTGCCCCCGCTCGTTCCGGAGGCTCCGCCAATCAAAAAGTAAGAGTATTTCATGTAAAATGCCTAAAGACAGAAAGGAGAATATGTTCCAAGTATGAAGCATGTAAAAGTAAGAGTATTAAACGATATTCCTCTGGTGTAGCAAATGCGGCGCTTTGCGCCGCCCACCAATTTGTTAAAGAAAGAATAGTACCAGTATTGATTGAAAGAAAGCATTTTCGACTAAAATCATCGCAAACTGCAAACGCAACTGCGCAAAGGTCACAACGACACGCGGAAACATATTCGGCACATCCTAGCGTGTCGTTGTGACCTTTGCGCAGTTTGTGTGGATGATTTTAGTCGAAAATGCTTTCTTTCAATCAATACTGGTACTATTCTTTCTTTAACAAATTGGTGGGCGGCGCAAAGCGCCGCATTTGCTACACCAGAGGAATATCGTTTAATACTCTTACTTTTACATGCTTCATACTTGGAACATATTCTCCTTTCTGTCTTTAGGCATTTTACATGAAATATATACATATATAGAAAGACGAAGGTGCAGCGACTCAACCCTATGGAGAATACCGGCGCACTAAAGGCGCGAAAACAGAGAGAGAGAGAGAACAGTCGACGAAAACACACAAAGCGATTGCACACCGTGTACAATAGGCAATTTTACCGCACCAACAAATGCCGGCGCACAGCAGAACTGTACCGCGGTCATACCTGATCGTAAGAAGTAGTGGAAAGAAACTTCTGTGCGACAGCAGTTGTTGTTGAAACTTCCTTACCAGTGCCGACTTCGTCTGTCTGCAGCGCAGAACCAATGCCGACTTTGTCAACAGCGCAGAATGCCCGAAATTGGATATTGCACCGAAGAATCCCCACGCTTAGGTTTTCGACAACACAGGGTTAAGGTGCCCCAATTGTCGACGAAAAATCGCAAATCCTGGCCCGCATCGCAAAACGAGTGCCACATTCTGAATCAGCGCCCTCGAAAGCACCGGAATCGACTCCAACTGTGATTCTGTCAACAGAGGTGTACTTTCAATTTTGGACGCGGCCGGGGGTACGGTAGCCGGAAAAATATTTTTGAAAATCGGTTCCGTATCACTTTTCGACGGGGAATCACGTGGTGGGCCCCATTTAGCCATTAAGAGTCGCATTCGAGCGTTACAGCAGCCCAAAGTCGAAAAGTGCCGAAAATCAGTCAACAGAGGTGTACTTCGAATTTTGGACGCGGCCGGCGGTAAGGTAGCCGAAAAAATATTTTTGAAACTCGGTTCCGTATCGCTTTTCGACGGGGAATCACGTGGTGCAGCCCATTTTGCCATAAAGAGTCGCATTCGAGCGTGAAAGCAGCCGAAAGTCGAAAAGTGTCGAAAATCGGTCAAAATCGCCGGTCGTTGGACCTACGTTTCTGGAGATCTACACGGCCGATTCTGGCGATTTTGGTGCCAAATTGAAGCAAATAGATTGGCGCTTCCGGGAAATTGCATCTTAGAACGATTTTACACCGGAATCTCACAACTCGATTTTTTACACCGAAATTTCACACCTCCGAAAATTTTCTTTTGCCCATAACTTCCGCGTGGGACCACCTAGGATGCTGAGGTTTCTTTTCCAAGGTAGATATTCACAAGGACTATAACATATCCAAAAATCACCAGAATCGACTAAGACTTTTGCAAAGTTATGGTGGAGAACGGTTTTCAATGTACTACAAAATTCGAATTTTTGAATTTTCTCAAAATTTTTCCACTACGCGAAAAAAATGAAGGTGCGTCCACACCTACTATCCCTCGAGAGCTATCGATTAAAAAAAACCGCGTCCAAATCGGACGAAGTATGCGCGAGAAATCTTGGGTACAAACTTTCTACAAATCGGTGCCTCCACTATAGCACTCCGCCTTTTCAAGTCGGAGTGCTAAAAACTGCCTTTGAACACCCCCCACATTTATGTAATTTCACAGTTTCCCACCTGTCGTAGACGCATCTGTGCAGTTGTTTATCGAATTCCACCACTTGAGAATAACTTTTCGCATCCAAATTCCAATTTTGCCCGTTGGAATTGACGCAAAACCGAAATTTAAAATTTCCCAAATGCGAGTGAATTTCGGAAGACGACAACGAGGATGGAATTCTCGAATCGAACGGGTCGGTTTTCAGCAGAGAAACCTAAAAATGTGGCAAAATTGTGGCACACAAGAGCAAAATTTGACAAGTTTTCCACCTGAATTGGTCCCAACTCGGAAAACTCGTAGTGAAAGTGGACGCAGCTTGAGATTCGCTGGATTTCCATGCTAAAAAATCCCAAAATTTCTGTCAAAATTAACCACATTTTACACATTTTCAAATAATTCCCACCTCCTTCTCCTGAAATTGCCAAAATCCCGATTTCTCGTCATGGCTCGGCTCATATGGCCTCTACCCCCTTCAAAACCCGAAGCACCCCCCTGATTTCCGAGATTTTTGGGGTGTAAATCGCCCAAAGGCTTCACGCTACTGTTTGAAGAGCTGACAGAGGGTTTGGGCAGATTTATCGACGTGTCTTTGCTCGCTAAACGACAAATTGGTGTCAAAATTTTGGTATTTTCGTCAAAAATCGTGCAAGATTTCGCGGCATTACCGGCAAGATTTCGGTGCTCTTCGTCCCAATTTAGAGACGATAAACTGCCCTCCAAAGTGTCTTCGCGTTTACGCGCTTTACGGCGTCGTTTTTTGCTGGGATTTTCCATATTTTCGCGCAAATGCCGGAAAAATAATACCCGCAAAGAAAGCAAACAAATTTATGGCAAGCTTTCGCGATATTGTGACAAGCGGAGTGTCGATGACTTATCACAGTTGGGCACGTTTGTGCAGAAGTTGGTTTTACACGGCGATACTTTTATTGCAGACATAGTTTAGACGCAAATAGCTTTCACAACGAATAGTTTGACATCCATAGCGTTCTACCACCATTCATACTGCAAATTCTGTGAGGTCGTGTAGAACTATGTAAATTGCGCATCAATTTTAACACAGCGTCCTAGTACTTCGCGTCAAAATATTGAACTCGCGGTATACCGTAGGGAGGTATAGTTGCTCTCATAAATCAATTACTGTAGGCAAATGCTTTGAATTTGCCGCACCGCATTCCGTTAGGACGACTAGGTACCTATGTATTTGTTGCATTTGACGACTCGGCATGTATTCGGCAAGAGGCGACAGTCACGAATTCGAATCGCAAAATCACAAAATATCGCATAGGTATGTAGTATTTGCAAAAATCATTTCAGCACCGAAAAGTCCAACAGAAGCCGAGAAACGCGAGCAGCGCCAACGCGAGAACGACCACCAATATAATCAGCAGCAGCCACACTTTCTTCTGAAATGAATTAAAACAATGTGTAATAAATATTTTGTGTTGAATTTCCGAAAATACACGCGCAAAACACCTTTCTATGACTGCTCCTGTACCGCTTCGCCTTGTTTATATCCGAGCTGGCGCGGTTACTGTAATCGACCGCGTTTAGAACATTCTTCTCTATATTGTCCACCAATTCGCCCTAAAATGTGCCCAAATTAAGCCTCAACATTTGAAATTTCACACAATTTCGCCACCTGATTCTCCACTGTTAACGCCATGTCCAGAAACATGGAGTGTAACTCCTGTATGCTATTCTCGAGTCTGAGAATGTCCTCGCGTCGACTTTCCAAGTCCAGCAGTAGCTGCTTGCCGTTGCTTCTCCGTTGTAGCAACAACTGAAATTACGACTACTGAAACTGGTGGAACTTGCCGACAACTGTGGCGTTGTGTGGCCTCGGTAGTCGGTAGTCGGTACAGAGATTTGTGATTGTTATATGATGAGGTGCTACTGTAATTGGGAGGTATTTGACACAATTTTCTTAACATTTTAAACTTCCCACCACCAACGCCCCCCCCCCCTCACCGTCCCCTAACGTTCCGTCCCAGATCGTCGGATCAATTTTATCGTCGAATAGTACCTACGTAAGCTATTGTATTCACATCCCCAAAGCACTATAGTCGTCGTTGCAAGTGTTAAGGGTACTATACGATCAATATTTGAATACCACATACCCCTCTCGTGGTATCAAACAGTTGACCGGATTCCATGAGCTCTTCTAGCTCGTCGTCGTCCTCTATTGACTGGCCGGCTGAATTTCAAAATTTTGCGCAAAACGCAAATTTTTAACAAATTCAACACCTTTCAGTAACCAACTCATTTCCACGTATCCCTTGATTCTGTCGGTGCAGCGATCTCGAAATCTGGCCTGCTCCAAGTTAAACAAGCGCATTACCGTATGCAGTCGTCTGGCCAGGCCCATTTGGTGCAGCGATCTGATTCTCAGGAGGAAGGAGAGAGGCGAAGAAGGAGAGGGAGAAGAAGGAGGAGAAGGGGGAGAACTGGAGAACGCGACGCGCGGGACCTGGAAGATTTGAATGTTTGAATTTGGCGGATACAGTAGAACGAGGGAGAATGGATCAGTTGTTTGAAGCGTTGCGTATGGCGTTGCTTCGTGGCGTGAAGCGACGCTACTCGGCGTCGTCTTTACGTGGCGTTTCTTTCGTTGGGTTGCTTTGACTTACATCTCCACTTAGCAGTGCGCTGCGTTTGCCAACTAATTTATCTTATCGCATTGTATCTTTTCGCAATCTTATAGCGTTTGGTGTCTCATAGTATCTCATCGCATCTCGTGGAATCGCATATGGTATCGTATCAGAGTGTCGCATCTTATGGCATAGCGCTATCCTATCGCATAACGTCTTAGATGTACCGTAATCACAAGCCCTTACCCTTTATGGTCCCGCCCTCGCCCAGCGGGGCACCCATGATGTCTTCAGTGGGGGCCCGCCGACTTGCTTCGAACTTCAAATTTGCGCCAAAACTTTCGCTTTCGCTTTTTCGGACTTTCGCAAAATCCCGTTTCTCTCGGTAACGGAAACCGCCAATGAAACCACTATGTTTAAGCGGCGACACAAATTGTAGAAACCACGCGCCAGATGTGCGGGCGATTGGCGATTTCATGGCGCGTTTCATTCAAACGCGATTTTGCGCGCGCGAAATCGCGTCGCAAGCCGGCGCGCCCTTTGTTTCGTTGCGACTTTATCGCCTTAGGCTATCACAGCGGCTGGCGACATGTGGTGAGGAGATAAAGCTTGTTTTGCGGCGGAAATTTCGGGTTCAATCGGTTTAACTGCCTGTGGCGACGTCAGCACTAAGTAAGGGTTACTGTAGCTGGGTGCAGCATTCTCAGGGCTTCAAAGTTTCTGAGCAAAGCCCGGGTTACCTGTCGGTTGAAGAGAATTTCATCGCATTTGCGTCTGCGACTGTTGACGGAAACGATTAGTAATAGTTAGACGGAAGTTTCGGTCGAGCTAAGAAGAAGTCAGTAAACACATTCTTGAATAGCTTACCCTTTACACTACCATATGTGTAGGCGGTTTGGACGAAGTTAATTTGGCCCCTTCCGCCTAGAAGGAAGAGCAAAATTACTCATCTTCTAGTGAGCGCGGCAACATGTCATTAATGCCGCAGGTTTTGTAATGAAGAGGCGTAGGCTTAACGATATTTCACACTTGGTCGCATTCGCGTAATTGGGTTGGCTAGGCCGCTCAGTTATTTCACAGGAAGTACACACATACACTGTTTGTTTTGTTTTCGAGCTGAATTTCGCCTATATTAACACTAGAGGGTTGGCTGTCTAAGGCAACATTTCTTGTATGGAATGCAAAATGTCTTCGTATGTTTTGCGTCTGACTTTGGCAGCTGCTTTAGTGGTTATCTGCAATGGTAGATTCTTGAGGAGTTTGGACGACTTTTATTATGGAGAAAATGGACTGTTGAGGCCATCTGATACAGCAGAGTGGAATTTGTACAGGGTCTACAGGTGCATAAATGATCAACAAACCTTGTTATTTGCTTCATTGATAATAGATTAAGACTAAGAAAATGATTTGCTTATGAATTAGGAGAACAAAATTTTGGTTTGCGTATTTTTTTGTTTAATAATATATTCTACCTACTTGCCGTTTTGTTTTATTCGTATTTATATATTTCACTTTGTCGTTTGTAAAAATCTGAACACTCGTCACAATTTCAACATTGCGTTTATAGCAACACTTTGTAAACGCTGATTTCACATCAATTCTATCAGATTTCCCATGTAAGTCAGTAAACGATTTAAGAAAACTTACACTCAATTAGCCAAATAAATACATCCAAAATGCAAATTCAACCAAGCTCCACAAAGTTAATCATCTACAACAGATTACTAAATAATTTGAAATGAAATCCATTGTAAGTCGTTCTCGTTCAGAGTCGATCCAACGATGGAGCGTCAGCGCAGGCGGCGTCAACTCAGTCTGGCGCTCTACCTGAGAAATCGTCTGGACCGCATGAGATACAACCGCTACAATCGCGACGTCTGTTGGTACAGTCCGATGCAATGCTACGCGCGGAGAAGCTGGCAGAATGCAAAGTGACGAGTTTGTGATTAGTCGAAGTCGGAATACCTTTTTCGATGCTAGCAAATTTGTTTTAAAACAAGACGTGTTTCGACGAAATCGGCCATTATCACTGAAAATCCACGTGCTTGTCTATTCAGCCTTCGATATCGCACCGTTCCCCCGAATAGCCGTCTGCGCAATAGACAGTCACCGTGAAACTGAGCCTGAAAAGTTGTTGCAGCATTCATCCGTCGTCGTCGTCGTCGTCGTCGTCGTCGTCGTCGTCGTCGTCGTCGTCGTCGTCGTCGTCGTCGTCGTCGTCGTCGTCGTCGTCGTCGTCGTCGTCGTCGTCGTCGTCGTCGTCGTCGTCGTCGTCGTCGTCGTCGTCGTCGTCGCCGCCGTCGTCGTCGTCGTCGTCGCCGTCGTCGTCGTCGTCGTCGTCGTCGTCGTCGCCGTCGTCGTCGTCGTCGTCGTCGTCGTCGTCGTCGTCGTCGTCGCGGTAACCTGGCGGGAGAAGCATTTGGTCTTTCAACCACTTCGTCCCGTCTAACAGGAGTGCCCAGCTGAAGAGGAGGGTCGAAATAGGCCGTCTCCACCCGCACCGTTACAACGTCCTCCCGAAAGATGAAGAAATCCCTGTCGTCGACGTAAACGTATAGCGAGTGTCCCTGAATTCACTTGTTAACTTAATTAGGAGTCCTAATTAGGAGTTAACTGAATCTTTTATTCGAGTAAATAGTTGAGAGAATTTATGTAGGTACATTTTGTCGCGATGGCTTACCGCGGGTAGTTTTCCGAGAAAGTTGAAAGTGTGTGGATTCGTCCAACGGCCATACTTCTGGCCAGGCTCAAATGTGAGCTCGTTCGTGTTTGCGGCGAAGTTACCTGTGCTTAGACACAGATCCCGGCTAGGCGTGCTCCTTTCTTGAGCAAATTTTGGACTGAAGTAGGTAGGTTGGAGGTGAAAGCGGCGGCGTCGGCGGCGGCGGCGGCGGCGGCGGCGACGACGACGACGACGACGACGACGACGACGACGACGACGACGACGACGACGACGACGACGACGACGACGACGACGACGACGACGACGACGACGACGACGACGACGACGACGACGACGACGACGACGACGACGGCGACTTGCCCGAACGAAGGCCCGGCGCAAATTTTGAAGTCAAAGTCACAGTGCACAAAGTCGAAGAGGTAGAAGAAGCCGCAGTCGCAACTGTCTGAAATTTAGTTGAAATTCAAAAGTGCGACGACAAAGCGGTGAATCTCACCCGCGAAAATCATGTCGCAACAGCCGCCGTTCGCCTTCTGTCCATTTTGGTTGTCGAATGAGTGCAGTTCAATTTCGACCACATAATTTGCTCTGGCCATAATTTGCTTTGGGTTGTCATAATTAAATTTGTGGCATAGTTTCAACGACTTTTGCGCTCTTAAAAGCGTCAGTAACACCACTTACTGTGATCCCCAAAGTCAGTATTGCGATCTGACTCTTCATTGCGCCAGTCCTGCTCATTATTCGTGCCTCGTTCCAATGTCGGCAGCGGAGTTATTATTCTTGTGGATTCACTCTTGTGAGTTTGTGACGCTTTTGGCGATAAGAATATTCTTCCGTAAGCGCTGAATAATGCCCGACCGAAATTGTAGTCTCTGAAGTCTGATGAATAAACTTCAAGTCCAATGTTCTTGCAGCGTTCGCTTTAGAATGCTTTGCTGTGTAGGCACATTCAAACGTTATATTTCTTTTGTCTAACGTTGAATGCAATTAATCCGCTACCCCTAACTACAGTGTACGTAGTATCTACTCAAGCCGTTTTACACGTCTTACTGTAGCGGAAACGTCGATGCTTGCGTATGTACCAAGCTCAAGCATACTTTTGACTTGGATACGTCAACTTTGTGATAAAGTCACACCCACACTGCAGTGTATTGTATACGTCAGACTTGCGTTTCATGGGAAGCTAGAACGGCACATCTTTCCATAAAATATTTATGTTTTGTTTGAATTTGGCAGACCGTCATACGTTCGGTAAATCGATGCTGCGATCAGTCTACCCCACAGACTTCTACCTCGAAGCAGCCAAAGTTAAAAATTCCCCACTAAAACGCATCACACTTTTAAGACTGATCGAATTTTATCACGACGGTCGGATCATCATTTTCACTGTTTTCGGCGAATAGAATCCGTCGTTTTCGATACTTTTCGACCAAGTGCTCCACAGAATTCCGTCTCTTGGCGCCGTGTACGCACAGCCGTCCTTGTAGAGTCCGTTTAGATTACTGGCTGGCTGATTGGTGGCCGGACAGACGTTGTACCACCAGCCGCTAAAACGGTTGTTTGTAAAAGTAAGAGAAACGGATGACAAACTGCGCCGACTTCATACATAGAAAGACTACTCATCCAGCCATCAGCAGTCAACTTTGTCGCTAGTGTAATGAATGGAGGCATTTAATGCAGGGGTGACCATAGAAACTGATTTAGTTTCAGTTTCAGTTTCAGTATCAGTACCAGTTTTCGTTCTAGTTTCAGTTTCAGTTTCAGTTTCAGTAAAGAATTTTCCTGAGTTTCAGTTTCAGTTACTGAAACTGAGTTTCAGTATTAAGTACGTTGTTCGCGCCTGTAAAGCGCACGTGCAATCGCACGTGGATGCGTTGCTGCGTTGCTGGTTACAATACATAAGGTGCGTTCAAAGTTTTTTCGTCATTGTCAAGCAAGCAGTGCCGAATCAACCTAAGAGGAACCAAACATACGCCTCAAACACTGAAACTGAAACTGAAACTAGTTTCTGTAGTGCGCACTAAAACTAGTTTCAGTATTGCACTAATACTGATTCCTTTTGTGGAGTTTCAGTTTCAGTTTCAGTTTCAATTTGGCTGACTATTTTAGTTTCAGTTTCAGTTTCAATTATGGCTGACCATTTTAGTTTCAGTTTCAGTTTCAGTATATTTATAGAAACTGAAACTGAAACTGAAACTGAAACTAGTTTCAGTTTCTATGGTCACCCCTGATTTAATGTACACTGCGTGCGGGGGTGTGCGGTACAATCTATACTTAATCTACTATATTCAGCTCTAAATTAACCACCACCATTTAGCTTACCCTCTGAACCGGGCGGCGCAGTTGTGAGCCGCGTCGTTGTCCCGATCCGCGTCCACTGACGAAAAGAGCTGACCTAGAAACATAAAAGTAGATCAAAACATAAGCATTTCAAATCGTCACTATTTCACTCGCCGTTAGCTGTGTTGTTTGGAGCGTTGAGCGCATCGCCGAGCGTTCCGCTAGACGTGGGGCTAACCATCAATTGGTACTCTTCTGGTTCCGCTCTAGCCACCTAAATTAGTGAGTGTGGAGTGAGATTTTTAAATTCTGTCACTACCACAGCAACTATCGCACAGGGCGGCCCACAGATAGTTAAATCAGTTTCAACTTCTGTTTCAGTTACAATCAGTTAACTGCAACTGAGTTGAAACTGGCACGAAAGAATTAATTGAAACTGAAACTGAAACTCACAGCTTAGTTTCAGTTATTTGATGCTCAAACTTACAAAATCTCGGCGTATTTTAACACAGCTCCTGCCAAATTTTACGGCCGAAGGTGCAATTTGCACCCCTACAACGTCCCAATGGTTACAGGAGCCAACTAACAATTTCTTTTAAATCCACAAAGTATGTTTAGGTATTAACACCCAAACATAGATTGAGACTACCACTTGTGACATTTAAGACCTTCAATAACTGAAACTAAGTTTTCATTCAATAACCTTCAATAACTGGAACTGAAACTTGGCCAGAACCAGAACCATTAATTAACTGAAACTGAAGAAACTAAAATCGGTTTCTATTGGTCACCATGCTATCACAGTGCTTCTGTGACTGGATTGCGCCGACAAATGCGCGTGTAAGATGAAAATTCAACGAAGAAGTCATTTGTATTTGGCTGTACCAGTTTGTCTGTAAATGTTTGTTTGTCGCGAATATGTAACGAAGTTACAAAGTACCTAACGATATGTATGTACATAAGAAATTGAATACATACGTAAAGTATCACGATCACTAACTACCTAATTTCTACATCTTGCACGCAATCATCACAGACGACAAGCGTTAGCTGAGTTTATCAGTGCCCACCCTGAAAGAGCCGTATCTCTGATAGTACTCGACGTCGTCGCAGTCCAGAAAGACTACCATCAACTCCTGATTTCCATCGTTTGACAAAGAGGCCAAATCTCTCAAACTGAGCAAGTGGTTAATTCCCGGACTGCCGACACCCCTGTTCTCGTAATCCGCGAAGACTGCTTCCATGTTAATTGCGGATGAGGCTCGACTAGAATGGAATTTCATTTTGGTGAAATTTCATGTATCTTTAGACTATTATAATACGTCATACTGATTCTAGTGCACCTCATTCTATTTCATTCCATTCTGTTCTGTTACATCTGGTTTCTTTGCATTTTTATTCTGCTTTAATTCTCACCTCTGAACGACCGTCCATCCACCACCATCGGTATCCATGTCACAAAACACATTGGTCATTCTGCCCTCAATCTCAAGCGTATAGATACTGGAAGTACGCTTGCCTGAAAGATATTTTGTTTTGGCTGAGATCATTGCAGATAAATCAATTTATAGCCACAGTATTGCGTACCAATATTGTAGAAGGCCTGGCAGTTGGGCTGTGGTGGGGCTATCTCACATCGATCTCCCGAGAAACCCTCGGCGCATGAAGCAGTCAGCGTATAACTCAAGCTGAAATTGAAAATTGGTCAATTATTGAACAAACGTCGTCGTCGTCGTCGTCGTCGTCGTCGTCGTCGCCGACGACGTCGTAATACGAACCTGGCAGCAGCAGCATTTCGTCGAACAATTTGCTCGTCTCTTCTAAGTGGCGTGTCCAATTGCAACGCTGTGCCAAAATCGCTCGATTTTATTTGCAGCGACGCGACCGGCTGTCGAATGAAGAAGATATCGGCGTCGAACACGTCAAAGCGCAACTCCACTCCCTTAAATTGTGAATTTCAAAAAAGATTCGCAATGGACCATACGGTGAAACTCGCGTAGAACTCACGTCGAATTCACTGTGGAACAGAAACCTTTCCGGATTGGACCAACGGCCGTAACTCCTATCTGGTTCAAATGTCAGTGAGTCTCTGTTGGCAGCGAAATTTCCGGAAGTTTTGGACGGGCAAGTGTACCCGCTGGATGGTTCGCCGGTCGAGCTAGAATTGAATTGGTGACGACGACGACGAAGACGATGACGACGACGACAACAACAACAACAACAACAACAACAACAACAACAACAACAACAACAACAACAACAACAACAACAACAACAACAACAACAACAACAACAACAACAACAACAACAACAACAACAACAACAACAACAACAACAACAACAACAACAACAACAACAACAACAACAACAACAACAACAACAACAACAACAACAACAACAACAACAACAACAACAACAACAACAACAACAACAACAACAACAACAACAACAACAACAACAACAACAACAACAACAACAACAACAACAACAACAACAACAACAACAACAACAACAACAACAACAACAACAACAACAACAACAACAACAACAACAACAACAACAACAACAACAACAACAACAACAACAACAACAACAACAACAACAACAACAACAACAACAACAACAACAACAACAACAACAACAACAACAACAACAACAACAACAACAACAACAACAACAACAACAACAACAACAACAACAACAACAACAACAACAACAACAACAACGAGACGACGACGTGTATTAAAGCTCACTCCAAAGGAACCGCACAAATGTCGAACTCCAGATCGCAGTGAACAAAGCCGAATATGCAAAACAAACCGCAGTTGCATGTGTCTGAAACGGCAACTTATTTCTCCAATTCCAATTGCTGTTCCCAACATTGCACACCTGTGAAAATCATGTCGCAACAGCCGCCGTCCTCCCTTTGTCCATTCGGCGTTGCGAAGGAGTGAAGCTCCAGTGTTAAGACGAAGTTTGACTTTGTAACGCGCGCCTGTGCCAAGTACATAAATTAGTGACCAAATGATCAAGATTACTGCATGGTTTCAAAATTTGTGCAAATTTTATTGTTTTGTGCCCATTTGTGAGGAAACTAACGCACCAGCGACAAAAGCAGCAATGCCGGAAGAGCTTTGAAATGCGCCATTTCCAAAATATGTCCAGCACTTTGCAAAACGTTTCGTGTTCCTCGAGCAAGAAAGGCGCAGGCACGCTTCAGAAATGCAGGGCGGGGCCTTGCGATAATGCTTCCGTAATGGGCTACAGTATCCCGCCGAATAGCGTCCCACGTTAAGAGTGTGTGTAGTGGGTTGACCAACATTACAACCGTTTCTATTAATCGCTACTTAGCACATGTGTCTTGCGTATGCCCGGGCGGTTCTCCTAACACTGCCGATAACACGACAAGTACACAAACGGAATTCGCCAGATACTTCCAAATGCACTAATTGAAATGCTACTGTGTCGGTTGTTCGTTCCAAAGCAGCTTTGTGATAAGCACTCTGCACACCCCGTTGGCTTTGAAGTTGGGGCGCGGCAAACGCTCTCACACACGCAAAGCGGCTTATACAACGTCGGCCGAATTAACGGGATTACATTGTTGAAAGCGACGTTAAAACACGTCGAGTCATTGCATAACCGGGCGTATGCAAGAAACGGTGTTCAATGTTGCGTGCAGTGCATTTTCACGTTGTTCGCAACGCGTAAAATTTGGAAACAAGTTTATCCACAACCACAACTGACAGCGCACAATGGCATGCCACGCTAAAGCGATAAACGGCGACCCAGTACGGCCTAGTCAAGCAGCCACGAATGGAATTTCGTATTCCCAAACGCTAAATGAGTATAGGTAGTTTTCTTCAACGACAATTTCGCATTGCAGTGCCGCATGCACGCACAGAGCAAACAAAGCACACGCGGGCGCACTCTTAGTGCGGACTCAATGCAGGGGGTTCAGGATGGGATAGTTATCCCGAATGTAAGGATCTTATTTTTTCGCCGCGCCTCAGCGCGGCGAGGTGTATATATACGGATGACAATGTCTGTCTGTCTGTCTGTCTGTCTGTCTGTGTGTTCGTGGCACCGAAGTAAAGCATGTGACATATGTGGTCAAGTAGAGTCAAGGTCGCTGAGTATGGATCCAATGTCCGTTTCTGTTGCTAACTTCGCATTTTCGAGATATTCACAATTAAAATCCAAAAATGTCGAAAATTCAGATTTTACCTGATGAGCTAGACGCGAAATTTCTTCAGAAATGGAAAGATCACGGACCGCTGATAATTTGAGACACAAAAGAAATTTTTTGTCAATGTGGAATTTGATAGAAATACGCAATTGTTTGTCGAAATTTCATAAATTGATGAAAATAGACGTCATTTATTGACAAATGTGAATGCAAATCTGAAAGGTCGTAAGCCAATTAAGAATTTGTGGCGTGATTTTTCAGTTTTGAAACATTGCAATTTGGAGATGTTTACAATTAAAATATGAAAATGTCGAAAATCGACTTTTCGCCTGATGAGCTAGCGGCAAAATTTCTTCAGAAAATGGAAAGAGCATAGGCCGTGGACAATTCGTAACGCAGAAGAAATTTTTTTCAAATGTGGAATTTCATAGAAATACGCAATTGTTTGTCAAAATTTCATAAATTGACAAAATATAACGTCATTTATTGACGAATGTAAATGCAGAAACTGAAAGGTCGTAAGCCAATAAGAATTTGTGACATAGTTTTTCAGCTTTGAAATATTGCAGTTTTGAGATATTTACAATTAAAATATAAAAATGTCGAAAATCGATTTTATCGCCTGGTGGAGTAGTGGCGAAATTTCTTCAGAAATAGAAAGAGCATAGACCGCGGATAATTTGTAACACAAACAAAATTGTTTGCAATTGTGGAATTTTATAGAAATGCGCCACAATTTGCCAAAATTCTACAAATTGACAAAAGCGTCATAACGCAGAAATACGTACACCAAACGAAATTCCTGGTATAGAACGACTGCACCAAACAGTTGGTAAGTATTTTTGTTCGATGTGGTGCATTCCCACGGGTTTAAAACTTCAGATGAACGGCGTATTCATGCCGATACCATATGGCGAACGCGGCGATATCTAGCTGAGCTTTCGATCAGTTGTACAGACAACCGTATCGTGGTAATGGCTGCACTTGAATTGTGGTACGCGTTTTCAGAGATACCTTCTCTAGATACGGCTAATCATGCGAATGAAATTCACTATACTGTTCACCAAGATTTGACAGACACAAAGTATAGGTTGAACTTTTTACACACAGCTTGTTTTTCGCGCGCCTCAGCGCGGCGAGGTGTATATATACGGATGACAATGTGTGTCTGTGTGTGTGTGTGTGTGTGTGTGTCTGTCCGTCCGTGGCACCGAAGTAAAATATGTGACATATGTGGTCAAGTAGAGTCGAGGCCGCTGAGTACGGATCCGGTGTCCGTTTGTGTTGCTAATTTCGCATTTTCGAGATATTCGCAATTAAAGTTCGAAAATGTCGAGAATCGACTTATTCGTCTGATGCGCTAGCCGCGAAATTTCTTCAGAAATGGAAGGAGCATGGACCGCGGATAATTTGTAACACAAAAGAAATTTTTTGCAAATGTGGAATTTAATAGAAATACGCGATTATTTGTCAAAATTGCATAAATTGACTAAATACAACGTCATTTATTGACAAATGTGAATGCAGAAATGGAAAGGTCGTATGCCGATAAGAATTTGTGACATAATTTTGCAGTTTTTAAAAATTGCAATTTCGAGATATTTTCAATAAAAAAATGAAAATGTCGAAAATCGACTTTTTCACCTGATGATATAGCGGCGAAATTTCTTCAGAAATGGAAAGAGTATAGACTGCGGATAATTTGTAACGCAAGAGAAACTTTTTGCACATATGCAATTTAATAGAAATGCGTGATTATTTTTCAAAATTCCATAAATCAACAAAAATAGAACGTCGTTTTTTGACGAATTTGAACGCGGAAATGGTAAGGCCGTATGCCAATAAGAATTTGTGACATAGTTTTACATTTTTAATAAATTCCAATTTCGAGATATTTAGCATTAAAATTTTAAATAAATGTCAAAATCGAGATTTTCGTCTGACGGCCAGAACAGCTGTTTATTGATGATAATGTTGAATGTGCATTCATTAATGTTGCATTGAATAATGCTTCATTCATTGGATGTGACGTTTTCGCACAGGTAGGAAACATCACATAAACGGCGTCGTATCATGCCGATAACATATAGCGAACGCGGCGATATCACTGAGCTTCAGATCAGCTGTACAGACAACCGTATCGTGGGGATAGCTGCACTTGGTATTATGGTACACGTTCTCAAGACACTTTCTCCAGATGCGGCTAACGATGTGTACAAAGTTCGCTATACTGTTCACCAACATTTGACAGACACAAAGTATAGGTTGAACTTTTTACACACACAGCTTGTTTCGCCGCCCCCCAGGGCGGCGAGTATATATACGGACGCTATTGTCCGTGTGTCTGTCTGTCTGTGTGTCTGTGTGTCTGTCCGGAACAACTAGACCTGACGGTTGGTGCCACCCAATGGAGTCGAATGCGCTGAGTAACGTGCCGTTGTCCGTTTCTGTTGCTAATTTCGCTATTTCGATATAATTACAAGTAAAATATGAAAATGTCAAAAATGACACTTTTATTTACAACTCGTATCGACAAAGTTTTTGCTAAAATGGAAAGAGCATAAGACGCGATGAATTTGTGACATAGTTTCGGATTTTAGAATTCACGAAATTAGGGATATTTTCAAGGGTTTTGTCAAAATTTCCAAATTTGGAACAATTCAAACAGCTTATATTTCAAAATTTCTTTGCACCGATGTGTCGAGCATAGTCTGCCAAGTATTTATCAAATAGTTTCAGATTTTATAATTAACGAAATTAGGGATATTTTCAAGGTTTTTGTAAAAATTCCCAAATTTCGACAATTTCAAACAGCTTAAGTTTCAAAATTTCTGTTCACGGATGTGTCGAGTATAGTCTGCCAAGTATTTATCAAACAGTTTTAGGTTTTATAATTAACGAAATTAGGGATATTTTCAAGGTTTTTGTCAAAATTCCCATATTTCGACAATTTCAAACGGCTTAAATTTGAAAACTTCTTTGCACGGATGTATCGAGCATAGTCTGCCAAGTATTTATCAAATAGTTTCAGATTTTATAATTAACGAAATTAGGGATATTTTCAAGGGTTTTGTCAAAATTTCCAAATTTCGAAAATTTCAAACAGCTTAAACTTCAAATTTTCTTTTCACGGATGTGTCGAGCATAGTCTGCCAAGTATTTATCAAATAGTTTTAGGTTTTATAATTAACGAAATTAGGGATATTTTCAAGGTTTTTGTCAAAATTCCCAAATTTCGACAATTTCAAACGGCTTAAATTTGAAAACTTCTTTGCACGGATGTATCGAGCATAGTCTGCCAAGTATTTATCAAATAGTTTCAGATTTTATAATTAACGAAATTAGGGATATTTTCAAGGGTTTTGTCAAAATTTCCAAATTTCGAAAATTTCAAACAGCTTAAACTTCAAATTTTCTTTTCACGGATGTGTCGAGCATAGTCTGCCAAGTATTTATCAAATAGTTTCAGGTTTTATAATTAACGAAATTAGGGATATTTTCAAGGTTTTTTTCAAGCATGGCAGAATTCGGCAATTTCAAATGGCTAAAACTTAGCAATATTTTCCATGGATATGTCCGGCAACGTACGTTTTTTCGCTCCTCTATTCATCGAAGAAGAAATCCGGCAATTCTTTTTACTGTGCGGTTCTTCAACCTACAGCAGCGGTACCGTTACCGTCCGCATTTTTTGACCCAAAAGAAAAGGGCGTCGTCCCAGTTAGACCCTCTTCATTCCAAAGTGAACCTGCGGCCAACATTCCTGATCCATTTATGGATCAGCTACCCACCAATGCGCCTTACATGGCATCGATTGCCCAACAATGGCGTAAACGGAACTCGAGGTAACTGCGGCGATACTCTCCGAAGAAATGCTCAACTTACTATCTCTGACACTCCTAAAATGCACAAAACACTATGCAATGCCAATCAACCATCATCGGGTACCCAGTTTTTACTCTAAACTTGTTTCGCCGCGCCTCAGCGCGGCGGGGTGTATATGTCGTAGGAGGAAGTGCAATCCAGGGAGAAGTGAGAAAATCTTCGCTGGAAAACGGGCCGATTGCACCAAATCCCGGAAGAAGTGCAATCTCGCTGCCCCCCCC
>JASAMZ010001669.1:0-11639 GCA_030248115.1 Linhomoeus sp. GSCO2_2 | reverse complement strand
CACCCTTCTTCTTGCTTTTGCTGCCACCCGTGGATTTTCGGGCGTTGGGTGCCACCATTCCAGTGGGCTTGGGCCCTGGGACCCCCTGAGTGGGCCCTGGGGGCATAGCCCCAGGGGGTATCGCCCCAGGGGGCAGTCTGCCGGGCCCCAAGAACTCGGGTCTGAAACGTGATGAAAAATTTGAGAGTTACACCATCTACAAACGCCTCACAGTTATAGTGTGAGCGTCGGCTGGCGTGAGGTGGGGGTGTTCTGCGTTTTGGAGCTTTGGGCTGCTGTAACTCGCGAAATCCATATTTTTTCGCCCGGCCTCAGCCGGGCGAACCCCTACGAGAGCTTTTCGTGCGTGCGTGCGTGCGTCCGTTCGTTCGTTCGGAACGCTCTCATATCTCGGCGTTGGTAAGTCGTAGGAAGGCGATCTTGGGCTTTATGGATAGGTCTCGACTCACTGAGAATTGCGCTAAGAGGTTTCGAAATTCAAAAGTTTGAATTACGCGCGCTACAGTAACCCGAAGGTCAAAACTGAAAACGGCTCTAACTCGCTCGTCTTACGTCTTAGAGCGGCGCGCGATAGGTCAACTAAAAGGTCTCGACGTGCGCTTTCGTTTGGCATTAAAACTTTTGTTAATTACGCAAACACGCAACACGAAAAGCGACATTCTCGCGTTTTTAACGCAGAAATCGCTCTAACTCGCTCAGCGTGCGTCGTAGGGAGACGATCTTGGGTTGTTTGGATAGCTCTCGACTCACTGATCATTTGTTCTTCTATTGGTCGAAACTCAAAAATTTGAATTTCGGGTGCTACAGTAACCCAAAGGTTTAAAACGCGAAACTTATCTAACTCGCTCGTCTTTCGTCATAGAGAGACGATCTTGAGTTCGCTGAATAGGTTTCGGCACACTGACAATTCCGTTAAAAGAAGTCAAAATTCAAAAGTTTGAATTGCGCGCGCTACAGTAACCCGAAGGTCCAAAACGCAAAACGGCTCTAACACGCTCGTCTTACATCGTAGAGCGGCGTGCGACAGGTCAACTAAAAGGTCTCGACGTACTCTTTCACTTGACGTAAAAAATTTGTTAATTACGCAAACACGCAACACGAAAAGCGACATTCTCGCGTTTTTAACACAGAAATCGCTCTACCTCGCTCAGCGTGCGTCGTAGAGAGACGATCTTGAGTTTGTTGGACAGCTCTCGACTCACTGATCATTTGTTCTTCGATTGGTCGAAACTCAAAAGTTTGAATATCGCGAGCTACAGTAACCCAACGGTCTAAAACGCAAAACTTCTCTAACTCGCTCGTCTTTCGTCGTAGAGAGACGATCTTGAGCACGTTGAATAGGTTTCGGCACACTGCTCATTCCTTTAAGAGAAGTCGAGATTCAAAACTTTGAATTTCGCGAGCTACAGTAACTCAAAGGTTCAAACAGCAAATCGACCCTAACTCGCTCGTCGTACGTTGTAGAGCGGCATTCGTTCGACCGTTTGAACGCTTACGTTGAGGCAGTTGTTGAGCGGTCATTCCTAAAGAAATACTTTTGTTTTTCAACTCTTGTCGTACGAACAACTTTGTCTGCTAAAAAAATTAATCCCGGGCGATCCCAATGTTGCCCTGCAACAACCTCTTAGAAATCCGTGTGCCTTGCTCAAAAAAATAATCCCGGGCGATCCCAATGTTGCCCTGCAAGAACCCCTCAGAAAGGAGCGCGTCAGAAGTAGCGCATGAATAGTGGACTCCGGGCGGGCGCGCGTCATATCGGAAAGGCTTCGAAATCCTTTGCAAAAGTATCCACTCTTTCACTCTTCCACTTTAAAATACTCACAAACCACTCTGTATTAATAAAACAACTCAACTTTTTTAAAACAGCTTGTTGACTAGCCGAGACCTATCCAAAGAGCCCAAGATCGTCTCTCTGTGACCTTCCAACGCTGAGATCCGAGAGCGCTACGTACGCACACCAAGCTCTTGAATCGAAAAATGTACCGAAATTTGAGCAAATGCATAAAGAACCAAAATCCAACCCACCGAATGCCGCGCTTGGCCATTTCATGTTCCGTGGACATGCGGTGCCACTCCATGCCCGGGTGCCCATGGGGACCCCCTGGGGGCATGGCCATGTAGTGGCCCGGCCGGACCATGACCATACCCGCTTGGGCACCCATTGGGGGGCCCGGTCCCATGATGGGCGGCCCCCCTCTGGGACCCCCCATGGCCATGCCGCTCATGCGCACCTGCAGTGACAGAGGTATGGCCATGGTGGAGTGTCCTGGAGACTTCAGGGGTTTCAGGGGTCTATCTATAGTTGTCCAAGTTGGGCAGACAAAGTTTTCTACGACGCCAACGACGCTTTCTACATTCGACACGAACATCTTGCCGCACGAGCGAGAGCAATTTGATCGAATTCCGTTAACTGGCAGTCCTGTAAACATGTGCATACGGTAGCTAGACCTCTGAAGTCTCTGAAACGCCCTGAAGCTTTGTTATCCACCACGCACCTGCTGCTGCTGCTGCTGCATGATGGTCATCTGCTGCTGCGGGTGTGCATGCGGGTGCATGTGCTGCTGTGCTCTATGTTGATGCTGCAGCTGCTCCATCTTCTGCAGCGCGTCCTGCTGCTCGGGGCGCAGGTTGATGCGACCCTGCAGCTCCTTGATCCTCGCCCACTTCTGCTCCTTGCTCTCGCTCTCGGAGGGGTAGGGCTCCTGAATTAGATCCCGGGCGATTCCAATGTTGCCAATCAAGAAGACCCTCTTGTGCGTACTCACACGCGCGCGCGCGCGCACGCACGCGCCCACAGACCTGCTGAGGAGGCCCAGGCTGCTGCTGCTGCTGCTGGCTCTGTGGAGCCACCTGCTGGACAGGTGGCGCCCCCTGTTGGCCGCCTCCGGGAGTCATCTGCTGCTGCTGTTGCATGGGAGCGGCAGTTCCCACCAGGGGAGGGGCGCTTTGGGGCGGCGGCACTCCGTAGTTGGGAGTCATGCTGGGTGACACTATGCCTGTCGACTTCTGAAAGTGGGAGGGAGCGCGTGAGAGAGTGGTAGGGAGGGTGCAACGGTATGTGAAAGGGAGACATTAGTCTTACACTCGTTGGGGAGAACATGGACTCATTCGTCATCCTCTCCATGAGCTTCAGGGGGTTCTGGGGTTCCACTCCACCAGTGGAGGAACTGCCGTTGTTGAGTCTGGGAGAAGCAGGGCCCCCACCCAACTGGCCCAGGCCGCCCACTCCCCCAGGGAAGGAGTTGGCCCTGTGCACCTGAAGTGGGTAAGAACACTCTGAGATGGCACAGGGTTCCAAGATGTCACTATTCACAGATGTCACAAGCATCCCAGACGTTACAGACTTTCCAGGTGTCACAAGCTTCTACGATGGCACAAGGGTCCAAGATGTTACATGCTTCAAGGATGTCACAACCTTCCCAGATGCCACAAGGTTCTAAGAAGCGCATCAAAGATGTCACATGTACAGTTGGCAATATTTTGATACTAGCCGTTCCTTCCTGTTGCAGAAGAATTTGTGTGATCTGAATAGCACGGAATGTAGTCGTCAATGGCCGTCATGTCCTGTTGCATAATCTGTCCTGTTGAAGGTCTGTCCGTTGCAAGGTCTGTCCTGTTGTGAGCCAACGGCGGTGGTCGCCTCGTGCGCGCGCCGCAACGTCCGTCCTGTTCATTGTCAAGGTCTGACCTGTTGCAAGGCCTGTCCTGTTGCAAGGTCTGTCCTGTTGCAAGGTCTCTCCTGTTGCAAGATCTGGTTCTACTCCAGAATAAGTGGCCATTTCAAAGCGTCGCCAATGAATAATATACGCACCACGCAAAACATTAAAACCCTCCCTTCTTCATCCCTACTTTGGGTAGGCTTCCCTCCCATAGGCAGGGATGAACCCACAGGGGGACCAGATAATAAGGTCCCCCTGTGCGCCGACACGGGGCACCTATAGGCGTTACCCCTGTGCTAGCGCTAACCGCATTAGGCCCCGATACAGACGTGCTATACCATCAAGCTATACGGCCGGCTTGAGCGCCTTTCTAATTCGCCGTACATAAATGGATGTGCTGTGGCTCGACTTCTGACGAAGTACTTCTATGTGGAGTTCCACTAATTTACGCATCAGAAAACAGCATTCTGCCCCATACCGTACTTGGCCAGGACGGCGATGTTATTTCTAAGACGTGTTCTTTCAAATCATGCAGGATTTTCTTATGAAACTAGGCTTTGCTTAGGCTCGCCCCTGCGCCCACGGTCCACAAGAGTCAGTCGGCGTCGCAGTCTGGCGGGTCGATGCTTAGGCTTAGCGCGACCGGTGACCGACTTCAGGGCGCGCGGAGCGCGCCCTGAAGTTGGTGGTCGCGCTAAGCCTCAGTTTGAGACCCGCCAGGCGCGACGCCGACCGAGTTTTAGTGCAAACTGAAGTGGAGTGAACACTCCTCCATCTACTTCACCTCCTGCTCAGGCCGGCTGAGCCCCTTCCCTGCTAGCGCTTGCGGCGACACAAATCCCCCCCCCCACCCCTCTTCTCCGCTGCCGCCCTCTCCACTTTGAAATCGCCACACATACTGTACTTGTACTGGGGGGAGTAGAACTACAGAATAGGTGGCCCTTTCAAACGCCATTATCGGCCACTGCGTTGCCTTCTCACCGCGCTCTTTGAAATCGCCACACATACTGTACTTGTACTGGGGGGAGTAAAACTACAGAATCGATGGCCATTTCAAACTTCTTTCCCGTTATCGGCCGCTGCGTTGCCTTGTCACTATACTCTTTGAAATCGCCACACATACTATACTTCTACTGGGGGGAGTAAACCTATAGAATAAGTGGCTATTTCAAACCATACTTTTCCGCGACAAAACACTAAGTGTAGCGCCAGGATTTGAACCAACGACCTCGCGTGCAGTAACGTACACTTCCTTCTACCATTCACGTCTGCATACATCTCGTCAGTCAACACTTCTCTCTGGTGCGCCATTTAGCTATTACCAGCCTCCGCTTTGAAAAGGCCACTCATTCTGGAGTTATACCCAAGATCTATCCTGTTGCAAGGCCTGTCGTGTTGCAAGGTTTGTCCTGTTGCAAGATTTGTCCTGTTGCAAGATTTGTCCTGTTGCAAAATCTGTCCTGTTGCAAGATTTGTCCTGTTGCAAGATCTGTCCTGTTGCAAGATTTGCCCTGTTGCAAAAATTGTCCTGTTGCAAAATCTGTCCTGTTGCAAGATTTGTCCTGTTGCAAGATCTGTCCTGTTGCAAGATTTGTCCTGTTGCAAGATCTGTCCTGTTGCAAGATCTGTCCTGTTGCAAGATCTGTCCTGTTGCAAGATCTGTCCTGTTGCAGAATCTGTCCTGTTGCAAGATCTGTCCTGTTGCAAGATCTCTCCTGTTCCAAAATCTGTCCTGTTGCAAGATCTCTCCTGTTGCAAAATCTCTCCTGTTCCAAAATCTTCCTGTTGCAAGATCTGTCCTGTTCCAAGATTTATTCCTGTTGCAAAATCTGTCCTGTTGCAAGATTTGTCCTGTTGCAAGATCTCTCCTGTTGCAAAATCTGTCCTGTTGCAAAATCTGTCCTGTTGCAAGATCTGTCCTGTTGCAAGATTTGTCCTGTTGCAAAATCTGTCCTGTCACAAGATTTGTCCTGTTGCAAAATCTGTCCTGTTGCTCCTGTTGCAAAATCTGTCCTGTTGCAAGGACTGTCCTGTTGCTCCTGTTGCAAAATCTGTCTTGTTGCAGAAGGTCTATCCTGTTGCGAGCCAATGGCACTGGTCGCCTCGCGCGACCATCCTGTTGCAACGTCTGTACTGCTGCAACATTTGTCCTGTTGCAGAATCCTGTTGCAAGATCTGTCCTGTTGCAAAATCTGTCCTGTTGCAAGATCTGTCCTGTTGCAAGATGTGTCCTGTTGCATAATCTGTCCTGTTGCAAAATCTGTCCTGTTGCAAGATCTGTCCTGTTGCAAGATTTGTCCTGTTGCAAAATCTGTCCTGTTGCAAGATTTGTCCTGTTGCAAAATCTGTCCTGTTGCAAGGTCTGTCCTGTTGCTCCTTTGCAAAATCTGTCTTGTTGCAGAAGGTCTGTCCTGTTGCGAGCCAATGGCACTGGTCGCCTCACGCGACCATCCTGTTCCAACGTCTGTACTGTTGCAACATTTGTCCTGTTGCAGAAAGTATGTCGTGATTCCCTCCGGCAGCGCTGACTGCCTCGCGAACGCGCCGTACAAAGCGCCGCGCAAAACTAATGATAGAGAGCGGGCAGATTTTCCTGTTGCAATATCTGTCCTGTTGCAAGGTTTGTCCTGTTGCAAAATCAGGCCTGTTGCGAGCCAGTGGCAGTGGTCGCCTCGCGCGACCATCCTGTTGCAACGTCTGTACTGTTGCAAGATTTTTACTGTTGCAGAAAGTCTCTCCTGTTGCAAGCCAACGGCGCTGACTGCCTCGCGAACGCGCCGTACAAAGCGCCGCGCAAAACAAATGGTAGAGAGCCGCCAGTTCCAATGGGAGCTAAGGGGAGCGAGCCTGATTGAGCGGCGACGGTGCCTTGCCGTACTGTTCAGGCGATGCCTGCGTTGAAGGCAGGCAGCAACAGGCGGCGCTGGCCGTGCAGCGATTGATTGCCGCCGCTGGCGTCCCGCTGGCGTCTAGGCGCGCGCGTGCTGAAGCGTCGCGTGGCGAAGTGCTAGCGAGGCAAGCGCATGCTGAAGCGTCGCGTGGCGGATTGGGTGGAAATTGTTCCGACGTTGAAATTGTTCCGACAGGGCAGAGTGGAAATTGTTCTGACGTTTGTGAAATTGTTCCGACGCCAGCTGAAATTGTTCCGACACCTCCCAAGATGATTTATAAAGACTGCAGACAACCGTTAGTGGTGCTGTTATGCACTTGCAACTCAGACTCATTGTACGACATGGTGACCAATAAAAGCTGAAACTAATAGCTACAGTTTCAGTTGTAATCAGTTAATGAAAACTACAACTGATTCTAAACTCAACGGCCAGCATAACCGGAACTGATGCTGAAACTTTGCATGCAACTGAGCGGCTTTTCATTTGTTGCGGCATTCTGGCGTTTCGATCACTGAAACTCAGTTCAGTTACTGAAACTGAAACCCAAGGACTGTCATAACTCAAACTGAGAGCAAAACTGAAACTCCGCCGACATCATAATCTTAACTGAAGTGTCACATCCCACCGACATCATAATCTTAACTGAAGTGTCACATCCCACCGACATCATAATCTTGCAATAACGGCCGCTTTATCTTGCGTGGCTAAACATTAGCGGTCAAGTGCGGACCATTGGTTGAGCAAGCATTTGATGTGGAGCGGCGAAGTCCAATCGACTGTGCGTACCAATCTTGCAGATGGTCGTAGAGTTTTGCTAGGCGCGAACTTGCTGAGGTAACTGGTCGAAGAATTCTTTATGGAAATGACTGTTCGATCAGAATATGCAAGCGAACGTGGTCTACATATGTCGCCCAAACACAACAACAATCAATCGATGACAGCACCAGTGTGTGCCTCGCGTGTTTGCAATGCGTCACATCAGTGAAAAGCCAATTTCAACAGGTGTCGGAACAATTTCAACGGGTGTCGGAACAATTTCCACATTGCCGTCGGAACAATTTCACGTCGGAACAATTTCACGTCGGAACAATTTCACGTCGGAACAATTTCACGTCGGAACAATTTCACGTCGGAACAATTTCCACTCCCCCGCGTGGCGAAGTGCTAGGGAGGCAAGGGTGGACGGACAGACGGACACTACACCTAGCTAGCATAGTAATGTAGATACAAAGTGGTTTTGTATATTTTTTTGTATATTTCTTTGTATATATTTTTTTGTATATACACATATACATATACAAAATACAAAGTTTTCGCAATACACATATACATATACAAAACAAAGCAAATGTACAAACTTTGTATTTGTGTATTCCTACCGTAATTTCGCACTGTAGCTGTGCAAGTTTTTGCTAGAATAGCGGTCCATTGACTGTCCAGACTTCGCCAATATCCTACCTTGATGTCGATGAGCATATCTATTACATCATCTTCTATCTCAGAAGTGCAAATGCCTTCGATTGGATGGAGTGGGTTCTCGATCATTTTGCATTTGTGGTTATTTATTTTAGAGAGAGATAGGTACATTCCTAGATTATGCAGACCAATGTTTCACTGTTTGAGTAATCCAACAAAATGTAATCCAACAGAAGTGTGTTAAAATTAGTCTGTCAACTTAGTCAGCTCTGCATACTTGCAGTTCATAAACGGTGTTTGCAGGAGTTAATCTAGGGCGTACTGTCTGAACTGTCCAAATCCATAATGAATTCCAACACATCTAAAGGTACGTAGAGCTATGTATGGAATCAAGTCTGATGACCACCATCCTTCATGAATGAACCATACTGAGGTCGTGACATGTCATTTTACAAAGGTCCTGGTATTTTTGGATACGGTAGAAAAATATACAATATACAAAGCGTATACAAAGAAAAACTTTGTATATATATTTGTATATATACAAAATACAAAATACAAAAAATTTCGTTTGTATATATAGTATACATATACAAAATACAAAAAAATTTTCCGATATTGCCAACTGTAGTCACATGTTTGCCAGATAACACAAGCTTCCCAGATGTCAGTCCCAGATGTCACAAGCTCCCAGATGCCACAAACTTCCCACTGAATTCACAAGCTTCCAGATGTAACAAGCTTACCAGATGTCACAACCTTCCCAGATGTCACTCTTTTCTCAGATGTCATGAACTTCTCAGATGTTACATGCTTCCCTTCCCAGATGTCACAAGATTCTCATACGTTGGTGACTAGTGACTTGTGACAAACTTCTCAGATGTCACTGTCACACCACCTGCTGAATGTTGACCGGCTGCTGGAGCTGCTGCTGGAGACTGGGATAGTTGCCACTGGCCCCTCCCATTGGCTGCTGCTGCTGCATCTGTGGCTGCTGACCTGGTGGGGGACATGACAGGGGAGTGGATGGCTGGGAGCCTGGCCCTCCCCCTGGCCCTGAATGACAAATGGAATTAATATTTGTGTAACTTTCAGAGGATACAATAAAAACGCAGTACCCTGAGGCAGTCCATGGATCTGCTGCTGGGGCCCAGCAGGCGGCGGCTTTGGGGTCCTGGGGGACTTGGGGGTGGCTGCTCTGGCGTTCTTGGCACCCCCTTTGGCGCCCCCTGCAGGGGACTTCCTCTGGCGCTTCTTGCCCTTGGGCCCCGTTGGGCCCTGAGGCGGGGCCGATTGGGGCTCCTGGGGCATCATCTGCTGGAACTGGAAGAAGACAGGGTATTATTCGATGGGAATCATGGACTTCCAGATGAGAATCATGGACTCCCAGATGGGATCCATGGACTCCCAGATGGGATCCATGGACTCCCAGATGGGATCCATGGACTCCCAGATGGAAACCATGGACTCCCAGATGGAAACCATGGACTCTCAGATGGAAACCATGGACTCCCAGATGGAAACCATGGACTCTCAGATGGAACCCATGGACTCCCAGATGGAGATAATGGATTCCCAGATGGAGACCATGGACTCCCAGATGGAGGGAGACCATGGACTCCCAGATGGAGACCATGGACTCCCAGATGGAGGGAGACCATGGACTCCCAGATGGAGACCATGGACTTCCAGATGGAGACCATGGACTCCCAGATAGAGACCATATGGACTCCCAGATGGAAACCATGGGCTCCCAGATGGAAACCATGGACTCCCAGATAAAAACCATGGACTCCCAGATGGAAACCATGAACTCCCAGATGGAAACCATGGACTCCCAGATAAAAACCATGGACTCCCAGATGGAAACCATGGACTCCCAGATGGTGACCATGGGCTCCCAGATGTAGACCATGGACTCCCAGATGGAAACCATGGACTCCCAGATGGAGACCATGGACTCCTAGATGGAGACCACGGACTCCCAGATGGAGACCATGGACTCCCAGATGGAAACCATGGACTCCCAGATGGAAACTATTGACTCCCAGATGGAAACCATGGTCTCCCAGATTGAAACTATTGACTCCCAGATGGAAACCATGGACTCCCAGATGGAAACCATGGACTCCCAGATGGAAACTATTGACTCCCAGATGGAAACCATGGACTCTCAGATGGAGACCATGGACTCCCAGATGGAGACCATGAGACTCCAGATGGAGACCATGGGACTCCCAGTTGGAGACCATGGACTCCCAGATGGAGACCATGGACTCCCAGATGGAAACCATGGACTCCCAGATAAAAACCATGGACTCCCAGATGGAAACCATGGACTCCCAGATGGTGACCATGGGCTCCCAGATGTAGACCATGGACTCCCAGATGGAAACTATTGACTCCCAGATGGAAACCATGGACTCCCAGATGGAAACCATGGACTCCCAGATGGAAACCATGGACTCCGAGATTAATACCATGGACTCCCAGATGTAAACAATGGACTCCCAGATGGTGACCATGGGCTCCCAGATGTAGACCATGGACTCCCAGATGGAAACCATGGACTCCCAGATGGAGACCATGGACTCCTAGATGGAGACCACGGACTCCCAGATGGAGACCATGGACTCCCAGATGGAAACCATGGACTCCCAGATGGAAACTATTGACTCCCAGATGGAAACCATGGACTCCCAGATGGAAACTATTGACTCCCAGATGGAAACCATGGACTCCCAGATGGAAACTATTGACTCCCAGATGGAAACCATGGACTCCCAGATGGAAACTATTGACTCCCAGATGGAAACCATGGACTCCCAGATGGAAACTATTGACTCCCAGATGGAAACCATGGACTCTCAGATGGAGACCATGGACTCCCAGATGGAGACCATGGACTCCCAGATGGAGACCATGGACTCCCAGATGGAGACCATGGACTCCCAGATGGAGACCATGGACTCCCAGATGGAAACCATGGACTCCCAGATGGAGACCATGGACTCCCAGATGGAGACCATGGACTCCCAGATGGAGACCATGGACTCCCAGATGGAGACCATGGACTCCCAGATGGAGACCATGGACTCCCAGATGGAAACCATGGACTCCCAGATGGAGACCTTGGACTCCCAGATGGAGACCATGGACTCCCAGATGGAAACCATGGACTCCCAGATGGAAACTATTGACTCCCAGATGGAAACCATGGACTCTCAGATAGAGACCATGGACTCCCAGATGGGAATCATGGACTCCCGGACGGAAATCATGGACACCAAGATGAGATCCATGGACTTCCAGATGAAACCCATGGCCTCCCACATGGGAATCATGAGAATCATGGACTCCCACATGGAAACCATAGCGTCCTATGTACATAGATGGGAAGCATGGCCTATGTACATAGATGGGAAGCATGGACTGCCAGATGGGGTCCATTGACTCTCAGATGGGCATCATGAAACCATGTACTCCCCGATGAGATCCATAGACTCCCAGATGGGAATCACGAAGCCCACAGATGGGAGTCACGGGCTTCCAGATGGCAGTCACGGTATTACAGAGTGGCAAGGCTGAATCACTGACGTGCTGCGCTCTCGAGATCTCGTCCAGATGGTAGTGGTAGATCGACTGGCTTCGACGGTCCATTACAGCCCGGATG
>JASAMZ010001668.1:0-13810 GCA_030248115.1 Linhomoeus sp. GSCO2_2 | reverse complement strand
GCTAGGCGGAACGGGCGTTCAAAAGGCTAACGCAACAATATGTGCCGCAACCAGCAAACTCCCGAACCCCCGTCAGGCGCGACTGCAGAGATCTCAACTCCAGCTTAGTCTCGTTTGGCCAGGGCCAGGCACACTGCCTCGACCAAGTGCTAGTGGAAACCCCGGCCGAGTACCTAGTCGAAGCCAGACCGCTAAATCAGCTTGCGGTTCTGGGCGCATCACTCGCGGACGATCGGCTTCAGCTGGGGCAGATCGGCGGCAGCTGCAGCAGCTCAGCGAGTCGACTCCCGCCTGCTTGGTCAGCTCTTGTGCTCGCAGAGTCACGGCAGCTTGTTTATGTGGCCGCCAACAACTCTCCCAATCCCCTTCCGCTTCTTCCTCATTGGCGGGTGGGAGTTGAGCGGTCACCGGCTGCCATGTCGCCCGCGAGTCTGTCGAACTCCTCGCTCGGCCACACCTAGAACTCGACCGGGTCACCCCCATCGAGGGTGGCTTGTGGCGGCGACTGCACGTCTGCCACTAGCTCTTGCACTCTTCGGAATAGATACTCCATATTACCAAGGCTTCTAAGCGGCTACAACGTAAGAATGAATAAACGTTTGGGATCCGAAGGCCTAACGGTTTCGCATTTGCAACGTGGCAAACGCAAAGTACCGCTCCATTGGTCAAACGCCGGAACCCCGCTATTGCAGTCATCGCTGATTTGCCCAGCAGAACGCGCGCCAAACAACAATTCAAACCGTCACACGCAAAGGAATTTGGCGCCAAATTCAAATAAGATTGACCCGTGTTGATTTTGGCACAACATGTGAGGCGACTAGACAGACGCAATACCAGTGATGTTAAACAGCAGCTCTTCATGGTGCAGCTTTTGAAGTTGCCATCCAAATAAACCAGGGAATCCCTCGCCGAGATATGCAAAATGACGCAAAATGAATCCCTTGCCGAGATACCACAGCTTCCTTGAAAGTGACGTAGTTCAAGCTAGTAGATGTATTTAGTCACGGAGCAGAAATAGTAGGGGACGTGAGCGTCGCCTGAGCGCCAAGATGCGAGCACCATGAGTGAAGTTCCACCTGAATGGGGTCGACCATGCAGCGCCAAGGGTGTCAGTGATTCGCCGAACGAATCTCATGCGCGGCCTGGAAGAAAGACGAATACAGTGCATCTTACGTCTCAAGGATACCAGCGGTGGCCTGTGGGGATGAACGACGGTTGGTGGCCTGGGGGGACGAACGACGGTTCAGTGATCCCAGTCGCATCACACCACAGCAACAACTCAGGACAAAGTGGCCGGCTTGCGCGGTCGTTTGGCGCCCCACAGTTCGACGCCCTCCCTCGCATTGGCGGTGGCAATCAAGTCGTCGTCGTAGTCGTCGTCGTCGTCGTCGTAGTCGTCGTCGTCGTCGTAGCCGTCGTCGTCGTAGTCGTCGTCGTAGTCGTCGTCGTCGCCGTCGTCGTCGTCGTAGTCGTCGTTGCTGCCGCCGCCGTCGTCGTCGACGCCGTCGTCGTAGTCGTCGTCGCCGTCGTCGTCGTAGTCGTCGTCCTCCTCGTCGCTTGCGATGCCGCAAGGTTTAAAATGGCGACTTACACAAGTGCCATGTCTCGTCAGTTTGTTGTTCGCTGGCGTTATTCGTCAAAAGGGTGACCTGTTTGCATCTCGAATATTGTTGTCGTGCAAACCGTAGCTTACAGTATGTGTGCGTCGGCAGACAACTCCAACTCAGTCACTCCGAAGAAATTTGTCATGCCATGTAACGACAAACGATTGGCACTATACCCCCTCCACAGCCTCCTGCGTCAGGCACTTTACAGACGCGTCATTAACAGCCGGCACCACTCAATGGTATCACTCTCCGTCGCTGTCCTCCTCCAACCGAGGTCGATAGTGGAGCTCTGAGCGCGTCTGGCGCCCTTTTCTCGCCACGAAGGCCGTCGACCCCTGCTGACGACGGCCGTTGTCGCCTCCTCCAGTGGCCGACCCACTACTGCCGCTGACAGCGACCACTGACGCTTCAGCCACCGGTGGACAGTCACTCGGCCGCTCCAAGACCATTGGAGGCACAACCAGTTCCATGGCGTCGTCTCCATTAGAGGTCGGCGGAATGGACGAGTTGTTGTCATTGTGGAGCATGTGACGTCGCAGACGCCTGAGGCGCATCTGGGAAGTGGTGGGAGAGAAGGGGGCCGTGGCTGCAGCAGTCCGACGTCGAGCCTCGCCGGCGGGCATCACGAAGGCTGGAGAGGGCAACGACTCTACTCTCGCAATGGAACGGAACACACCTAAAGGCAACGACAAGCCATCGCTTAGAATTGGAACAGCAGACGCACTGGTCACTGTGGAAATACGAAGACGATAATAGAACAGGCGAAACAACTGTCGTGATGATACCCAGTAGCAGCAACATACCGCACTTTGTCGGAATTTAGTCGAAACGAAAGACAGGATAATGCACCGTGACAATGATATCTAGTCCAGTTTCTTTGCAAATACCTTTCAAGTGAAACAATTTCCCAGTTGTCCTCACCGGGGTCGCTTCGTCTCCTTTTGCGACTTCGTCTCCTTTCGAGTTTGCGTCTCTCCTGCTCCTCCACCAGGTGGCGCTTCTGTCGAATCAGCTCCGTCACGTCGCGTATCACAGGCGATGGCTCTTCCGCTCTGGACCCGTTCCTTCTACCACTGCGATTCGGCCTCTCCTCTTCTACCACTGCGGAAGAACTGGACGGTTCCAGTGCCGCTGAGACGGTGGAGTCGCTGCCACCCGCAGTGGCCTGCAGAGAATGACTCTGTGACGCGCAGCACATCTGAAGTCACCACAATGTCACAACTGGAAGTGTTACGCATACCGCTGCCACGGAGACGGCGTCGCTGACTGGCTCGTTGCCAGATGATTCTTCTCCAATGACAAAATTGTCACCATCTGCATTGTCCTCTGCAGCAGCCTCTTCCTCTCCAGCTCCCACCCAGTTCCATCCTCTGGAGTTGATGAGGTCGGCCATTCGCAGGGAATCCCTTCTTTCCACGTTGGTGGCTCGACTGGCCACGCTGCTGCTCGCCCCCGTGGAGACGGCGTCCTCCTGCTCCTGCTGCTGCCTGGCCCACAGCTCTGGGTCAGACTGCACGTCTGAAGTTGATTTGAAGTGAGTCATTTGTCATCATGTTTCAGAAGAAAGCTAGGGAGACCCGAGAGTGAGCATCTGACAATCGGAACTACGCCACGGAAGTAGCGAACCACTGCGGCACGGCATCTCAGTTAAAATAAAGGACGGTTACAACACACACGGCCGTCTACAATGGTTTCAAAACGAGTTGGAAAGGAATCCCATCAACACCGCCATTAGTCAAAACGTGTCGACGGTGACAGAACAATGCTTGTTTCACCGTCAGCCATTCACGCCAACCAACCTGAGTCACTGTCATCGTCGCTGGCGGGGCTGGTGGGCGGCGAGGCGATAGCCGCCGCCTCCTCTGCCACACTGTCCAGAGTGGCGTCCTCATGGGAGCTGTTCAGAAGTCGACTGGCCCACGAGGAGACAGAGGGGGCCGCGTTCTCGCCATCAATATCGTTGTCAGAGGGAGAGGAGTTGTCTGGACTGCTGGCCTAAAACCATACAAGTGGTCAAGTCAGTGATGTGAAACTCTCAGAGGTCTACTGCCAAACATGCACAGCCCCTGACCACTTCCCGCAGGAAGGAGCCGTCCAGAGGCTCTTCAGAGGAGCTGGAAGAGTCGCCGCCGTCCGACCAGCCGTCCACCTCGCGCTAAAAGCAGTATTACAGAGGGGCGTGTGACAGACAGACAGACAGACAGACACACACTTGAACCAACGAGTCGAAGAAGGCGAGCATGCGCTGGTCCTCGTCCACTCTCTCGTCGGCGTCCCCAGTCGGCGCCCCCGGACGGTCGCCGTTCAACACCAGACGAATGTACTCCTCGTGCGTGTAGCTGAAGCGATCGAAAGAACCGATTCACTGTCGACCTCTAGCTACGAATAGTCTTCTTGAAACGATCCCGATTGACCAATCTGACATCTGGAGTCAAACTAAGTCACGCAGAGCGACTACAGGCTGATACATTCAAGGCTGAGCTGTGGACCTTCGACATATCGTCGTATTGGCTGCCACACATTGGCAGCATTTCTCAAACTTTCACCTTGTAACATTCCGGTAACTCACAGCTCTCGTCCGCTGTTATTGTGCGTCGAAGGCCATTCCGACTCTTCAATTGCCTCTTTTCCATCCACTGGGGAGCTACCCAGCCGAAGCCACGGAGACCACAACTGAAGCCGTCAAACCACACAGAATGGCTACCCGCTGAAGAAAAGTGACCATACAAATCTAAAAGCGCACCTTGATGACCTTCTCCACTCCAGAGGAGACCAGCAGGTGGTTGAGGTGGCTGTAGCGCACCTGGTTCACAATAGACCTGTGACCCCTCAGGATCGCCGCCGCCTTCTCCACCTTGACTGCTAAAGCGCAGAGGCTCAGGCGATCATGAACCACTGACTAAACTCTCATGTAAACTTCAGTCCATCACTTACGCTTCCTGGCCGTCTGTCTCTGCACATCAGTCAGGTCCACCTCAGCCTCAGGCACTCTCCAGAGGTAGACTCCCCAGTCGTCGCTGCCAGAGACCACAAAGGCGTCTCTCTCTCCCCCGAAGCAGCAGCTCTTCATGGTACAGCTGTTGAAGTAGCCAGACTGGTCGAATTCTAACAGAGGCTGCCTCTCAGAGATCTGTAATAGCACAGAATTTAGGACGCAACCAATGAATGAATCTACTTCAACATAGTGAAAGTCACGAACGTGAAACAGTAGAGGGCCTGCGCGCCTTCTGAGCGCCAAGAGACGACTGCCCGTGAAGTCCCACCGAATGGACATGGTCGACTTCGCAGCGCCGAGCTCGGATCTGTTTCGCCGGCCGTATCTCATGCGCGGCCTGGAATAAAGACGATAGTAGAGTCGAGTTCCGAGCGTACAAAGGCTTTGCGAATTTTGTCACAACACACAGCATAGGCCTCAAGCGTGCCAGTAGTGGTTTGCGACCTAATTCATACGCATTCTGACTAATCAATTACCACCAACCTGCGCGGCCGTCTGACGTCCCAAAGTTCCACGCCCTCCCTCGCGTTGGCCGTGGCAATCAAGGTGGAGTCGAGAGGATTGTAGAGCGCCGTCTGATAGGCCGAGTGACTAGAGCAGACTACTGTCGCGTCTGCAAGACCATTACTGCACTACTGGGAAATGGAAAACGACAGCCTGAAGCGACAAGTACAGTATCGACCAATGTTCAACGCATACATAAAACCCTACAAGGCCATCGTACGAAACGTGACCAACGATAGAACTCCACTCGGCTAAACCGTTTTCACCCCCCCCCCCCCCCCCCCCCATAAACACATTCTCTCTAGTGTGAACAACAATTTACCCGGTATCACGTCCAGAGCACAAAGCTTTCGCCCGTGGCACTACTTTAGAGCAACTTTCCTAATGGAAGAGATTGAAATCGGCAAACTTTTTCGCCTACAAGCAATGTAGTAAGGAAGCCCAAATTTGGCAAACAACTTTGGACTGCGGCGTTATTTCGAAATTTAGAACTTTGCACGCGAATACTGCCACACATTTCGTGCAGCGCCAAAATGGTTATGCAATTATGTAGCAGCTTGGTCCTCCCCCCCCCCCCCCCCCCCCCGTGGCATCAACAAAAGCTCCCCCATTCCTGAATCCCAAATCCTCTGTACCCGTCACTGGGTTGACACAATCAGTCACCTTCGGTGGGCGAGAGTCTGGTGTCGAACATGTTGACAGAGCCTTCCTCTGTGGCGGCAATGAAAACATTGTCGTCAGTGGGAGAGAGGCTCAGAGAGTAGACGGCGCCCTCCAGCAGCCAGACGTCCAGGCGCCCGCCCGTCTCCACGTCGTGCAGAAGCACCTGCAGCGTGGAAAGTGGATATGGGGTTCTTTTCGCTTGGAGTGTATTAGACCACCAAACGAAGGAGCTGGTAAGCGATGATAGATGCAGAGACGACAGTTAGCTCGGGAACCGTTTCACCAACACGATAGAGAGGTCGAACAGGTGTTGACAGTAGTGGTTTTGTCGATTGCTTTGCGCACTGTGAACACAAAATATACCCCGGGTCCCGCGCGAGAAGCCACAACACCACAATTGTCACTCCTCCACTAGAGACCACTACTCCAATGTCAGCGATTGCCGACGCAATCCACATCAGAGAGACAGCGCATGATTCGTTTCGTAGTACGAACGAATGGAACGCACGGCGTAGTCGTTGCCGGAGCTCCAGAGGCGGCGGCTGCACGAGTCGAAGGCCAGGCAGAAGATGTTGCTGTCGTGCGTCGAGTCGAAGATTCTACAGGGCGTCGGCTCTTGGGACGCCAGCAATTCGGCCGTCTTCCAGAGAAGAACCCGCTTGTCGTCGCCTGAAGAAAGTTTCGTTACCAATGACAGAGTTGTAAGGATGAAAATAGAAGTCGGAAACGAAACATCACACCACACCCCCAGTCGCCAACAGTTGCTCATCCTTCTGACAAAATTCGACGGCGTTCACACAGCCAAAGTGCCCATAGACGTTTCTCTGCCTCAGGCGTCCCAGGGGAAACCAGTCTGTCGGTTGAGCGCACTTTGAAGTGGCACTGTCACAGCCTGAGATTTGGCGCTGCCTCAGAAACTCGTAAACTCCTTTGGAAGCCATCGACGAAGTTTTGGCATCATAAACAGTGTCGGTAACAAGAGAATTTCGCTTTGATTCGACTCCACATTCAACTCAACTGATTTGCCAAGCAACGCAACACGTTTCACAAACTGACCAACCGATGCAACTTTCGGTGTACGTTCAATCAGCGACGTTTCACTGGTTTCAGACAGGTACACTCAACCATGTGGTTCGACTCGATAGGTTTTTTGAGGATGCGGAAAATATACCACGGCAAACTCTCTTCACACGAACGATACTTCGGCTAACAATGTGGTTACGGTAACAGCTCACGAAGAAAAACTCGAAACGTTGCGAAATTTCCCGATTCATTCGATTCATTCGAAATCAAAACAAGAACTGACAGAGCAACATGGAGGAGAAGAAGGCGCGCGTGCTGTCGTCCTTCGCCGAGCTCCGCGACTTCTACGGCCGGGTGATGGTGGAAAAGGAGGCTATGGAGTCTCATCTGGGACAGCTGAAGTCGGAGCTGGAGCTTGTGCGCGGCCGCGACGACGTCCACCTGAAGGAGAAGGGGATGCTGCAGGAGATCGTGGCCGAGCTCCAGAGGAGGGTGGACGAGCTAACTGTCGTCTCTGCATCTATCATCGCGTACCACTCCTTCGTTTGGTGGTCTATACTCACGAAGGAACCCATATCCACTTTCCACGCTGCAGGTGCTTCTGCACGACGTGGAGACGGGCGGGCGCCTGGACGTCTGGCTGCTGGAGGGCGCGGTCCTGCCTCTCTGAGCCTCTCTCCCCCACTGACGACAATGTTTTGATTGCGGCCACAGGAGGAAGGCTCTGTCGATAGGTGTGGAGCGCCGGACTCTCTCGCCCAGGCCGAAGGTGACTGATTGTGTCAACCCAGTGACGGGTACAGAGGATTTGGGATTCCAGGAATGGGGGAGTATTGTGATGCCACGGGGGGGGGGGGGGGGTGGGGGAGGACCGAGCTGCTACATGGTTGCGAGTAACCATTTTGGCGCTGCACGAAAATGTGTGGCAGGTTATTCGCGTGCAAAGTTCTAAATTTCGAAATAACGCCGCAGTCCAAAGTTGTTTGCCAAATTTGGGCTTACTTACTACATTGCTTGTAGGCGAAAAAGTTTGCCGATTTCAATCTCTTGCCATTAGGAAAGTTGCTCTAAAGTAGTGCCACGGGCGAAAGCTTTGTGCTCTGGACGTGATACCGGGTAAATTTGTTGTTCACACTCAGAGAGAATGTGTTTATGGGGGGGGGGGGGGGGGGGGGGTGAAAACGGTTTAGCCGAGTGGAGTTCTATCGTTGGTCACGTTTCGTACGATGGCCTTGTAGGGTTTTATGTATGCGTTGAACATTGGTCGATACTGTACTTGTCGCTTCAGGCTGTCGTTTTCCGTTTCCCAGTAGTGCAGTAATGGTCTTGCAGACGCGACAGTAGTCTGCTCTAGTCACTCGGCCTATCAGACGGCGCTCTACAATCCTCTCGACTCCACCTTGATTGCCACGGCCAACGCGAGGGAGGGCGTGGAACTTTGGGACGTCAGACGGCCGCGCAGGTTGGTGGTAATTGATTAGTCAGAATGCGTATGAATTAGGTCGCAAACCACTACTGGCACGCTTGAGGCCTATGCTGTGTGTTGTGACAAAATTCGCAAAGCCTTTGTACGCTCGGAACTCGACTCTACTATCGTCTTTATTCCAGGCCGCGCATGAGATACGGCCGGCGAAACAGATCCGAGCTCGGCGCTGCGAAGTCGACCATGTCCATTCGGTGGGACTTCACGGGCAGTCGTCTCTTGGCGCTCAGAAGGCGCGCAGGCCCTCTACTGTTTCACGTTCGTGACTTTCACTATGTTGAAGTAGATTCATTCATTGGTTGCGTCCTAAATTCTGTGCTATTACAGATCTCTGAGAGGCAGCCTCTGTTAGAATTCGACCAGTCTGGCTACTTCAACAGCTGTACCATGAAGAGCTGCTGCTTCGGGGGAGAGAGAGACGCCTTTGTGGTCTCTGGCAGCGACGACTGGGGAGTCTACCTCTGGAGAGTGCCTGAGGCTGAGGTGGACCTGACTGATGTGCAGAGACAGACGGCCAGGAAGCGTAAGTGATGGACTGAAGTTTACATGAGAGTTTAGTCAGTGGTTCATGATCGCCTGAGCCTCTGCGCTTTAGCAGTCAAGGTGGAGAAGGCGGCGGCGATCCTGAGGGGTCACAGGTCTATTGTGAACCAGGTGCGCTACAGCCACCTCAACCACCTGCTGGTCTCCTCTGGAGTGGAGAAGGTCATCAAGGTGCGCTTTTAGATTTGTATGGTCACTTTTCTTCAGCGGGTAGCCATTCTGTGTGGTTTGACGGCTTCAGTTGTGGTCTCCGTGGCTTCGGCTGGGTAGCTCCCCAGTGGATGGAAAAGAGGCAATTGAAGAGTCGGAATGGCCTTCGACGCACAATAACAGCGGACGAGAGCTGTGAGTTACCGGAATGTTACAAGGTGAAAGTTTGAGAAATGCTGCCAATGTGTGGCAGCCAATACGACGATATGTCGAAGGTCCACAGCTCAGCCTTGAATGTATCAGCCTGTAGTCGCTCTGCGTGACTTAGTTTGACTCCAGATGTCAGATTGGTCAATCGGGATCGTTTCAAGAAGACTATTCGTAGCTAGAGGTCGACAGTGAATCGGTTCTTTCGATCGCTTCAGCTACACGCACGAGGAGTACATTCGTCTGGTGTTGAACGGCGACCGTCCGGGGGCGCCGACTGGGGACGCCGACGAGAGAGTGGACGAGGACCAGCGCATGCTCGCCTTCTTCGACTCGTTGGTTCAAGTGTGTGTCTGTCTGTCTGTCTGTCTGTCACACGCCCCTCTGTAATACTGCTTTTAGCGCGAGGTGGACGGCTGGTCGGACGGCGGCGACTCTTCCAGCTCCTCTGAAGAGCCTCTGGACGGCTCCTTCCTGCGGGAAGTGGTCAGGGGCTGTGCATGTTTGGCAGTAGACCTCTGAGAGTTTCACATCACTGACTTGACCACTTGTATGGTTTTAGGCCAGCAGTCCAGACAACTCCTCTCCCTCTGACAACGATATTGATGGCGAGAACGCGGCCCCCTCTGTCTCCTCGTGGGCCAGTCGACTTCTGAACAGCTCCCATGAGGACGCCACTCTGGACAGTGTGGCAGAGGAGGCGGCGGCTATCGCCTCGCCGCCCACCAGCCCCGCCAGCGACGATGACAGTGACTCAGGTTGGTTGGCGTGAATGGCTGACGGTGAAACAAGCATTGTTCTGTCACCGTCGACACGTTTTGACTAATGGCGGTGTTGATGGGATTCCTTTCCAACTCGTTTTGAAACCATTGTAGACGGCCGTGTGTGTTGTAACCGTCCTTTATTTTAACTGAGATGCCGTGCCGCAGTGGTTCGCTACTTCCGTGGCGTAGTTCCGATTGTCAGATGCTCACTCTCGGGTCTCCCTAGCTTTCTTCTGAAACATGATGACAAATGACTCACTTCAAATCAACTTCAGACGTGCAGTCTGACCCAGAGCTGTGGGCCAGGCAGCAGCAGGAGCAGGAGGACGCCGTCTCCACGGGGGCGAGCAGCAGCGTGGCCAGTCGAGCCACCAACGTGGAAAGAAGGGATTCCCTGCGAATGGCCGACCTCATCAACTCCAGAGGATGGAACTGGGTGGGAGCTGGAGAGGAAGAGGCTGCTGCAGAGGACAATGCAGATGGTGACAATTTTGTCATTGGAGAAGAATCATCTGGCAACGAGCCAGTCAGCGACGCCGTCTCCGTGGCAGCGGTATGCGTAACACTTCCAGTTGTGACATTGTGGTGACTTCAGATGTGCTGCGCGTCACAGAGTCATTCTCTGCAGGCCACTGCGGGTGGCAGCGACTCCACCGTCTCAGCGGCACTGGAACCGTCCAGTTCTTCCGCAGTGGTAGAAGAGGAGAGGCCGAATCGCAGTGGTAGAAGGAACGGGTCCAGAGCGGAAGAGCCATCGCCTGTGATACGCGACGTGACGGAGCTGATTCGACAGAAGCGCCACCTGGTGGAGGAGCAGGAGAGACGCAAACTCGAAAGGAGACGAAGTCGCAAAAGGAGACGAAGCGACCCCGGTGAGGACAACTGGGAAATTGTTTCACTTGAAAGGTATTTGCAAAGAAACTGGACTAGATATCATTGTCACGGTGCATTATCCTGTCTTTCGTTTCGACTAAATTCCGACAAAGTGCGGTATGTTGCTGCTACTGGGTATCATCACGACAGTTGTTTCGCCTGTTCTATTATCGTCTTCGTATTTCCACAGTGACCAGTGCGTCTGCTGTTCCAATTCTAAGCGATGGCTTGTCGTTGCCTTTAGGTGTGTTCCGTTCCATTGCGAGAGTAGAGTCGTTGCCCTCTCCAGCCTTCGTGATGCCCGCCGGCGAGGCTCGACGTCGGACTGCTGCAGCCACGGCCCCCTTCTCTCCCACCACTTCCCAGATGCGCCTCAGGCGTCTGCGACGTCACATGCTCCACAATGACAACAACTCGTCCATTCCGCCGACCTCTAATGGAGACGACGCCATGGAACTGGTTGTGCCTCCAATGGTCTTGGAGCGGCCGAGTGACTGTCCACCGGTGGCTGAAGCGTCAGTGGTCGCTGTCAGCGGCAGTAGTGGGTCGGCCACTGGAGGAGGCGACAACGGCCGTCGTCAGCAGGGGTCGACGGCCTTCGTGGCGAGAAAAGGGCGCCAGACGCGCTCAGAGCTCCACTATCGACCTCGGTTGGAGGAGGACAGCGACGGAGAGTGATACCATTGAGTGGTGCCGGCTGTTAATGACGCGTCTGTAAAGTGCCTGACGCAGGAGGCTGTGGAGGGGGTATAGTGCCAATCGTTTGTCGTTACATGGCATGACAAATTTCTTCGGAGTGACTGAGTTGGAGTTGTCTGCCGACGCACACATACTGTAAGCTACGGTTTGCACGACAACAATATTCGAGATGCAAACAGGTCACCCTTTTGACGAATAACGCCAGCGAACAACAAACTGACGAGACATGGCACTTGTGTAAGTCGCCATTTTAAACCTTGCGGCATCGCAAGCGACGAGGAGGACGACGACTACGACGACGACGGCGACGACGACTACGACGACGGCGACGACGACGACGGCGGCGGCGGCGACGACGACTACGACGACGACGACGGCGACGACGACGACTACGACGACGACTACGACGACGACGGCTACGACGACGACGACGACTACGACGACGACGACGACGACTACGACGACGACTTGATTGCCACCGCCAATGCGAGGGAGGGCGTCGAACTGTGGGGCGCCAAACGACCGCGCAAGCCGGCCACTTTGTCCTGAGTTGTTGCTGTGGTGTGATGCGACTGGGATCACTGAACCGTCGTTCGTCCCCACAGGCCACCAACCGTCGTTCATCCCCACAGGCCACCACTAGTATCCTTGAGACGTAAGATGCACTGTATCATCTTTCTTCCAGGCCGCGCATGAGATTCGGTCGGCGAATCACTGACACCCTTGGCGCTGCATGGTCGACCCCATTCGGTGGAACTTCACTCATGGTGCTCGCATCTTGGCGCTCAGGCGACGCTCACGTCCCCTACTATTTCTGCTCCGTGACTAAATACATCTACTAGCTTGAACTAGTCACTTTCAAGGAAGCTGTGGTATCTCGGCAAGGGATTCATTTTGCGTCATTTTGCATATCTCGGCGAGGGATTCCCTGGTTTATTTCGATGGCAACTTCAAAAGCTGCACCATGAAGAGCTGCTGTTTAACATCACTGGTATTGCGTCTGTCTCGTCGCCTCACATGTTGTGCCAAAATCAACACGGGTCAATCTTATTTGAATTTGGCGCCAAATTCCTTTGCGTGTGACGGTTTGAATTGTTGTTTGGCGCGCGTTCTGCTGGGCAAATCAGCGATGACTGCAATAGCGGGGTTCCGGCGTTTGACCAATCGGAGCGGTACTTTGCGTTTGCCACGTTGCAAATGCGAAACCGTTCAGCCTTCGGATCCCAAACGTTTATTCATTCTTACGTTGTAGCCGCTTAGAAGCCTTGGTAATATGGAGTATCTATTCCGAAGAGTGCAAGAGCTAGTGGCAGACGTGCAGTCGCCGCCACAAGCCACCCTCGATGGGGGTGACCCGGTCGAGTTCTACGGTGTGGCCGAGCGAGGAGTTCGACAGACTCGCGGGCGACATGGCAGCCGGTGACCGCTCAACTCCCCCACCCGCCAATGAGGAAGAAGCGGAAGGGGATTTGGGAGAGTTGTTAGCGGCCACATAAACGAGCTGCCGTGACTCTGCGAGCACGAGCTGACCAAGCAGGCGGGAGTCGACTCGCTGAGCTGCTGCAGCTGCACAATCTGCCCCAGCTGAAGCCGATCGTCCACAGAGTGATCGCCCAGAACCGCAAGCTGATTTAGCGGTCTGGTCTGGACAAGGAGATCGGCCGGCGTTTCCACTAGCACTTGGTCGAGGCAGTCTGCCAGCACCTGGCCAAACGAGACAAAACTGGAGATGAGATCTAGGCTGACGCGCCTGACTGTTGTTCGGGAGTTTGCTGGTTGCGGCACATATTGTTGCGTTCTTAGCCTTTTGAACGCCCGTTCCGCCTAGCCGAATTGCTGTTCCGTTATAGAAGCAAGAGTTGTTCGAAAGAACGGGGCTGTGTCGATTGTCATATGCTGTATTTCCTCCAACAAACGCCCGCTATACCTAATGACCTTCCCATTGTTCGACGACCGCTTTGGCTTTGAAGATGAGCGCGGGGGGGGGGGAGAAACCACGGGCATTACAACCGCCCCCTTTCCTCTTCTTCAATCGGGTACAAAATATGTACACGAGAAACGGTTGTATCTGTGCCAATCAGTAAAGAGTTAGAGGGCCGTTAGACTGGCTCGGTGAAGAAGGGGAGGGGGGGGGGGGGGGAGGGGGGGGGGGCAATCGAGAAGCGGGTTTAATGGCTTCGCTTGTAGTGGACATCTGCGCGCCGCCCGTCGACATTAGGAGAGGCCCGCATACCTGACGATTTTGCAGTGCCAGACAGTGTGGGCTGGGCTGTTGTGTATGCAGTGGGAAGGGGGTTGG
>JASAMZ010001664.1:0-33497 GCA_030248115.1 Linhomoeus sp. GSCO2_2 | reverse complement strand
CATGCATATCCAAACTTTTTTCATGATGACAAATAGATCGGTGTCCTTGACGTTGACCCGCGCGGTTTTGGCAGTCTCAGTCACGTCAGCGTTCAGGCAGATGTGTGCGTGTGACGGCCGGTCAGGGTCGGCTTGCCAAACACCATTGCAAATTTTGAAGGAGTTGACAGTCCTGCTTGGCGCTCCTGAATTAACCACATGTTAGGCATAAAATATGTCACACAAAATATGTCACTGTGTTTGTGCACCTGCTTTGACTTGTCGCTGATTCTCTGATCTGCAGTGCTGGCACCTGACAGTCATAGAACGCTCATTGGGTCCAGTTCTTGCCACCGCGAAAGTGAACGTGTGTCCAGGATTGACTTGGCTGCATCACCGTGACTTAGTGGCGGTTGCCCTGGCGCTCAAGTCTGTTCAATGAGGGTAGCTGAATCGTCTTCCAGCCACTTTAAAACTTGTGACGTTCAGTAACTGTTGTGCATAGAGGCTGGAGAAAAGTGGGCCTGTCATTACCACTGTGTCCATTGTTTCAAGGTTTTGGTAATTGTTTGTACCTAGTTGTTGTGTTCCAAGGGCGGCTGAAGAAATTTTTGTTTTGTTGTTGTACCAGCAAAAGCCTTGGAACACTGTTAACAATTCAAGGAACATTCTTCTTAAATTGTTCCAGTCATAATCCTGACGTTCCAGAACATTGTTCCGACGGATCAGTACGGACACTTCATAAAGCATATGAACTTGCAACTTGCAGACGTAGCATGAAGGTTGTAGTTTGCAGGTTGGTTTGACGCATTGCTTGTTGACTACAAAATAGTTTAAGATAATGCAATCAACGACTCTACAGCGCGTCCAGTCAAGATTGCATGTAGCGTCGCAGGCATGGTTGTAGTGAAACCAGTTTGAATAATTGAAACTGTAACTTAAGAATAAATTCTACTGATACTGCAACTGAAACTAAATGAGTTCTGTGGTCACCCCTGATTGCCAGTTTTATTGTAGAATGCATCAAAATGCAAGACAATCAGAATTTATACCAAGCGCTGCTGGCTGCTATTCTTATCCCTGTCATCTTTTGCAGAAGTCGTAGGCGCATTATTTTCAGCAGCGAAGCTTTGAGATAGTGCAGCTGTCTCGGAGAACTTGCCAATTCGATCGGCCGACGCTGAGAAGCTTTGGAGAAGAAGGAGACTTTGTAGAAGTGGAGTTGTAGCCAAAAGGTGTACGAATTTTTCGCCCGCCCTCAGGCGGGCGACACCCTACGAGAGCTCGGCGTGCGTGCGTGCGTACGTACGTGCGTGCGTAACGCGCTCGGATCTCGGCGCTGGAAAGTCGTAGAGAGACGATCTTGGAGTCTATTTATAGCTCTCGACTCACTAATCCTTTCGCTAAGAGAAGTCGAGATTCAAAAGTTTGAATTGCGCGCGCTACAGTAACCGAAAGGTCAAGACGCAAAACGGTTCTAGCTCGCTCGTCTTACGTCATAGAGCGACAATCGGCAAGTCAGGTGAAAGCCCTCGACGCGTTCTTTCATGCGGATGCAAAAGATTTTTCAATTACGCAAACACGCACCGCGGAAAACGCCATTCTCGGCATTTTGACGCTAAAATCGCTCTAACGCGCTCAACTTGCGTCGTAGAGAGACGATCTCGAGCTTTTTGGGTAGCTCCCGACTCACTGATCATTTGCTCTCCCGTTGGTCAAAACTCAAAAGTTTGAATTTCGCGAGTTACAGTAACTCGAAGGTGCAAAAGCACAAAACGGCTATAACTCGCTCGTCTTACGTCGTAGAGAAGCAATCGACACGTCAGGTGAAAGCTCTCGGCGTGCTCTTTCATGCGGCAGCAATGAATGTTTCAATAACGCAAGCACGCACCGCAGAAAACGCCATTCTCGAGATTTTAACACTATGATTGCTCTTTGTTACATGCAGAAGTGCGACACGGTTTGATTGCTCGTAGTGTGCTCTTTTGTGCTTTATCAATTGTTTGCCAAAACTTTTACATGTTTTTGTCACTTTGTTTTAAGTGTTGCTTGAAAGAGGGATGTTCTTGCTCTAAAAGCCAAATCGCGGGCGAAATCAATACCCTCTTGCGAAGGGGCAGCTCGTGAAGCGGGGGTCAGTTGAAAAAGACACAAGAAAACGGGTTGAAAAAGACACACGCCGGGAAAAGCGTGTTGAAAAAGACACGCGCGTGTGTAACTGCGTTGAAAAAGACACAGCGGCGTCTGAGAAAGACACCTCGTATTAACCTTTTCCATACTCCTATTTCGATTTTAATCAGGTTGACAGGCAGGTCGAGGATAAAACATCACCACAATTCCCATTGACAATCAAAGTTAATGCATGAGCGACAAATTGCCCATTTAAGTAACAACCGCAGAGCATTACTGACTGACAGAACTGACCCACGAGCGCATTGATGGCAGGGTCCTGTTGCGGAGGAGGTTGTGCCAGGATGTGGCGTAGAAAGTCTCCCTGAATTCGAGGGGGAAGCATGGCAGATCCTACCAGAAGTCTGACCCAGTTCTTGAACTCGGCGGAGTCCCGGTAGGTGGGTTTGAGGCCCAGAGACGCGACTTTGCCCATTATTGCTTTGACCACGTGGAAGAAGCATGTGATGACTGTGTTATTTGGAAAGGCAGCTCGGCAGGCATTGATCGCAGCGTACTCATTATCGAAGTGCCATGTGTACCGATTGTAACTCTGACAACCTGTGCAAAGGGCTTTGGCTGCCACTTGAAGTTGCCATCTCCGCTGATGTGCTCACAGCTGCGCAATAGAGCCAAAGTGGCAGTGTCCCCAAACACGAGAAAGGGCGACTGCTCTCTCTGGTTGACGCTCCACAGGAGCATCCTGTTTGGCTCATTCCCAAACTCGGGTGGTTTTGGCAGCTTCGCGAACTGGAAGCGCTGCGGCAGCTCGTATGGATCATTCGCCTGAGGCACAGTCTTGCGTCGATGATATGAATAAGCCATGCGAGCTGTCTTCTTAGGCGGGTAGCACGCCAGAGTGTCATGGACTACTGTGGCGTCTTCTCCAAACTTTTCTGCAACCTTCGCCAAGGTTTCTTGGTGAGCCCGCTTTGGCCGTGCTGCCGTTTGCCCAATGGAAGCCGTCGTTTCACTGCAAGTCAAGCAGAATACATGCACATGCATATCCAAACTTTTTTCATGATGACAAATCGATAGATCTGCCTGACGTTGACCCGCGCGGTTTTGGCAGTCTCAGTCACGTCAGCGTTCAGGCAGATGTGTGCGTGTGACGGCCGGTCAGGGTCGGCTTGCCAAACACCATTGCAAATTTTGAAGGAGTTGACAGTCCTGCTTGGCGCTCCTGCAATTAACCACATGTTAGGCATAAAATATGTCACACAAAATATGTCACTGTGTTTGTGCACCTGCTTTGACTTGTCGCTGATTCTCTGATCTGCAGTGCTGGCACCTGACAGTCATAGAACGCTCATTGGGTCCAGTTCTTGCCACCGCGAAAGTGAACGTGTGTCCAGGATTGACTTGGCTGTGGTAGAGTGCCAAAACTCCTCCTTTCTGTGTTCTGCCGAATTCTACCTCAGTACCTGCCATTTCTACTGTTGTAGAACAAGATAAAACGATTTTCAACAAGCCGACAGACGCCTAACAAGCGACGGCTGGTTGCCACTTCAAGTTGTATCAATCAGTTTAATCAATCGACCTGACTCTAATCAGTTTGGCTTGGACTTGGACATGAACATTGTGGGGTGCCTGTGATAAGAGACTGCACCATCTACTGATCGTGTAGGCCTTCAGATGGGGTTAATCCCGCGCCAACACTGTGTCTTTTTCATACACATTCCCTTCCAGCGGTGTCTTTTTCAACGCGTGTCTTTTTCAACGTGTGTCTTTTTCAACACGTGTCTTTTTCAACGTGTGTCTTTTTCAACGCGTGTCTTTTTCAAACGCAACCGTGAAGCGGAGCATGCGGGCGATGAACTCTCGCACTCTCTGCAGAAAGAACGCAACCCTTTGCAATGTCAGTCAGACTACAAACTCAACTTTTTAATACCGGAGCTTGTTGAATAATTACCTCGTTCGCACACTCCACACAAAGCTATGGCGCGGGCGAAGGGCACTTCGTTATTCTCGGAGGGGTCAGCGCGCGAGCGAGCCAACGCGCTGATAGATGAAAGACAGCCGCCCGTCGACCGGCCTTCTCCCTCCCTCCCTGCCTCCCGGTGTCTCACGTCACTCTAACTCTGAGTTCTTCGTTGCTGACTTTATCACCGCTACTGATTCGGCCGATATTCTATCTACTAAGTTGAGATGAATTACTTTGCAAATTGGGATGTGCAGCCCATATCCGAAGCGAACAAGTCTCTTTTAAAAAGCGGAGTGGTTTTGAGCTTTGAATTTATACTGAGATTGTAGCAAGGCCCTTTCCGGTTTCGTGCAGCGTCTTTGACTCTCCTCGCGACTACACTTTTTGGAGTGGTCTTGCTACGCAACAGTGGTATCGCTCGGGTTTAATTCTTTACACCAAGCAAATCATCTTTTCAGACTGAATTTTAAAAAAAGACACTGGAATTTAGCGCAAAACTACAGGTTAATTGTAAGCATGATTTGATGTTGGCTTGCAGTGAGCTCTTCAGCGATGTCAAGACCGCCGCTCTGCAACGCACGAGTGCCAAGATATAACAAACCAAAATCTGCAGTTTTCATCGCCGTGACTTAGTGGCGGTTGCCCTGGCGCTCAAGTCTGTTCAATGAGGGTAGCTGAATCGTCTTCCAGCCACTTTAAAACTTGTGACGCTCAGTAACTGTTGTGCATAGAGGCTGGAGAAAAGTGGGCCTGTCATTACCACTGTGTCCATTGTTTCAAGGTTTTGGTAATTGTTTGTACCTAGTTGTTGTGTTCCAAGGGCGGCTGAAGAAATTTTTGTTTTGTTGTTGTACCAGCAAAAGCCTTGGAACACTGTTAACAATTCAAGGAACATTCTTCTTAAATTGTTCCAGTCATAATCCTGACGTTCCAGAACATTGTTCCGACGGATCAGTACGGACACTTCATAAAGCATATGAACTTGCAACTTGCAGACGTAGCATGAAGGTTGTAGTTTGCAGGTTGGTTTGACGCATTGCTTGTTGACTACAAAATAGTTTAAGATAATGCAATCAACGACTCTACAGCGCGTCCAGTCAAGATTGCATGTAGCGTCGCAGGCATGGTTGTAGTGAAACCAGTTTGAATAATTGAAACTGTAACTTAAGAATAAATTCTACTGATACTGCAACTGAAACTAAATGAGTTCTGTGGTCACCCCTGATTGCCAGTTTTATTGTAGAATGCATCAAAATGCAAGACAATCAGAATTTATACCAAGCGCTGCTGGCTGCTATTCTTATCCCTGTCATCTTTTGCAGAAGTCGTAGGCGCATTATTTTCAGCAGCGAAGCTTTGAGATAGTGCAGCTGTCTCGGAGAACTTGCCAATTCGATCGGCCGACGCTGAGAAGCTTTGGAGAAGAAGGAGACTTTGTAGAAGTGGAGTTGTAGCCAAAAGGTGTACGAATTTTTCGCCCGCCCTCAGGCGGGCGACACCCTACGAGAGCTCGGCGTGCGTGCGTGCGTACGTACGTGCGTGCGTAACGCGCTCGGATCTCGGCGCTGGAAAGTCGTAGAGAGACGATCTTGGGTCTATTTATAGCTCTCGACTCACTAATCCTTTCGCTAAGAGAAGTCGAGATTCAAAAGTTTGAATTGCGCGCGCTACAGTAACCGAAAGGTCAAGACGCAAAACGGTTCTAGCTCGCTCGTCTTACGTCATAGAGCGACAATCGGCAAGTCAGGTGAAAGCCCTCGACGCGTTCTTTCATGCGGATGCAAAAGATTTTTCAATTACGCAAACACGCACCGCGGAAAACGCCATTCTCGGCATTTTGACGCTAAAATCGCTCTAACGCGCTCAACTTGCGTCGTAGAGAGACGATCTCGAGCTTTTTGGGTAGCTCCCGACTCACTGATCATTTGCTCTCCCGTTGGTCAAAACTCAAAAGTTTGAATTTCGCGAGTTACAGTAACTCGAAGGTGCAAAAGCACAAAACGGCTATAACTCGCTCGTCTTACGTCGTAGAGAAGCAATCGACACGTCAGGTGAAAGCTCTCGGCGTGCTCTTTCATGCGGCAGCAATGAATGTTTCAATAACGCAAGCACGCACCGCAGAAAACGCCATTCTCGAGATTTTAACACTATGATTGCTCTTTGTTACATGCAGAAGTGCGACACGGTTTGATTGCTCGTAGTGTGCTCTTTTGTGCTTTATCAATTGTTTGCCAAAACTTTTACATGTTTTTGTCACTTTGTTTTAAGTGTTGCTTGAAAGAGGGATGTTCTTGCTCTAAAAGCCAAATCGCGGGCGAAATCAATACCCTCTTGCGAAGGGGCAGCTCGTGAAGCGGGGGTCAGTTGAAAAAGACACAAGAAAACGGGTTGAAAAAGACACACGCCGGGAAAAGCGTGTTGAAAAAGACACGCGCGTGTGTAACTGCGTTGAAAAAGACACAGCGGCGTCTGAGAAAGACACCTCGTATTAACCTTTTCCATACTCCTATTTCGATTTTAATCAGGTTGACAGGCAGGTCGAGGATAAAACATCACCACAATTCCCATTGACAATCAAAGTTAATGCATGAGCGACAAATTGCCCATTTAAGTAACAACCGCAGAGCATTACTGACTGACAGAACTGACCCACGAGCGCATTGATGGCAGGGTCCTGTTGCGGAGGAGGTTGTGCCAGGATGTGGCGTAGAAAGTCTCCCTGAATTCGAGGGGGAAGCATGGCAGATCCTACCAGAAGTCTGACCCAGTTCTTGAACTCGGCGGAGTCCCGGTAGGTGGGTTTGAGGCCCAGAGACGCGACTTTGCCCATTATTGCTTTGACCACGTGGAAGAAGCATGTGATGACTGTGTTATTTGGAAAGGCAGCTCGGCAGGCATTGATCGCAGCGTACTCATTATCGAAGTGCCATGTGTACCGATTGTAACTCTGACAACCTGTGCAAAGGGCTTTGGCTGCCACTTGAAGTTGCCATCTCCGCTGATGTGCTCACAGCTGCGCAATAGAGCCAAAGTGGCAGTGTCCCCAAACACGAGAAAGGGCGACTGCTCTCTCTGGTTGACGCTCCACAGGAGCATCCTGTTTGGCTCATTCCCAAACTCGGGTGGTTTTGGCAGCTTCGCGAACTGGAAGCGCTGCGGCAGCTCGTATGGATCATTCGCCTGAGGCACAGTCTTGCGTCGATGATATGAATAAGCCATGCGAGCTGTCTTCTTAGGCGGGTAGGACACCAGACTGTCATGGACTACTGTGGCGTCTTCTCCAAACTTTTCTGCAACCTTCGCCAAGGTTTCTTGGTGAGCCCGCTTTGGCCGTGCTGCCGTTTGCCCAATGGAAGCCGTCGTTTCACTGCAAGTCAAGCAGAATACATGCATATGCATATCCAAACTTTTTTCATGATGACAAATCGATAGATCTGCCTGACGTTGACCCGCGCGGTTTTGGCAGTCTCAGTCACGTCAGCGTTCAGGCAGATGTGTGCGTGTGACGGCCGGTCAGGGTCGGCTTGCCAAACACCATTGCAAATTTTGAAGGAGTTGACAGTCCTGCTTGGCGCTCCTGCAATTAACCACATGTTAGGCATAAAATATGTCACACAAAATATGTCACTGTGTTTGTGCACCTGCTTTGACTTGTCGCTGATTCTCTGATCTGCAGTGCTGGCACCTGACAGTCATAGAACGCTCATTGGGTCCAGTTCTTGCCACCGCGAAAGTGAACGTGTGTCCAGGATTGACTTGGCTGTGGTAGAGTGCCAAAACTCCTCCTTTCTGTGTTCTGCCGAATTCTACCTCAGTACCTGCCATTTCTACTGTTGTAGAACAAGATAAAACGATTTTCAACAAGCCGACAGACGCCTAACAAGCGACGGCTGGTTGCCACTTCAAGTTGTATCAATCAGTTTAATCAATCGACCTGACTCTAATCAGTTTGGCTTGGACTTGGACATGAACATTGTGGGGTGCCTGTGATAAGAGACTGCACCATCTACTGATCGTGTAGGCCTTCAGATGGGGTTAATCCCGCGCCAACACTGTGTCTTTTTCATACACATTCCCTTCCAGCGGTGTCTTTTTCAACGCGTGTCTTTTTCAACGTGTGTCTTTTTCAACACGTGTCTTTTTCAACGTGTGTCTTTTTCAACGCGTGTCTTTTTCAAACGCAACCGTGAAGCGGAGCATGCGGGCGATGAACTCTCGCACTCTCTGCAGAAAGAACGCAACCCTTTGCAATGTCAGTCAGACTACAAACTCAACTTTTTAATACCGGAGCTTGTTGAATAATTACCTCGTTCGCACACTCCACACAAAGCTATGGCGCGGGCGAAGGGCACTTCGTTATTCTCGGAGGGGTCAGCGCGCGAGCGAGCCAACGCGCTGATAGATGAAAGACAGCCGCCCGTCGACCGGCCTTCTCCCTCCCTCCCTGCCTCCCGGTGTCTCACGTCACTCTAACTCTGAGTTCTTCGTTGCTGACTTTATCACCGCTACTGATTCGGCCGATATTCTATCTACTAAGTTGAGATGAATTACTTTGCAAATTGGGATGTGCAGCCCATATCCGAAGCGAACAAGTCTCTTTTAAAAAGCGGAGTGGTTTTGAGCTTTGAATTTATACTGAGATTGTAGCAAGGCCCTTTCCGGTTTCGTGCAGCGTCTTTGACTCTCCTCGCGACTACACTTTTTGGAGTGGTCTTGCTACGCAACAGTGGTATCGCTCGGGTTTAATTCTTTACACCAAGCAAATCATCTTTTCAGACTGAATTTTAAAAAAAGACACTGGAATTTAGCGCAAAACTACAGGTTAATTGTAAGCATGATTTGATGTTGGCTTGCAGTGAGCTCTTCAGCGATGTCAAGACCGCCGCTCTGCAACGCACGAGTGCCAAGATATAACAAACCAAAATCTGCAGTTTTCATCGCGTTTTGGTTACTGTAGCCCTCTCATTGACGTTTTGAAACTTTTTGTTGTCGGATTCTTGCTCAGGAGGTCGAGCGCTTCATTTTGATATGCGATTCGACTAGGTTCGATGAAGTTTTGACTTTTTGCGGACATTACTTCAGGATACTTTAGCGCGCAATTTTTAAAAATTGTTATTATTTCGACGTCACAGTTCGCGAGAGTAGTCCGAGGGCTACCCGTCGATGTGTCGAACTCAGCCCAGCGACGTCAGACAAGCGAGTTATTAAGCCCGAAGCAAGCGTGTCGTTTCCAGTTTTCGACGCGTTTTGGTTACTGTAGCTCTCTGTTTAAACTTTTGAAACTTTTTGTTGTCGGATTCGTGCTCAGGTGCTCGAGCGCTTCACTTTGATATGCGATTTGACTAGCTTCGGTCAACTTTTGTCTTAAAATGGACCCCACTTTGGGATACTGTAGCGCGCGAGTTTGAAAACTTATTTCAGTTTTGAACACTCAGATGGCGAGAGGAGTCCGCGGGCTACCCAACGATGTCTCAAACTCCATCCTACGACGTCGGACGAGCGAGTTATTAAGCCCGAAGCGAGCGTGACGTACGCACGTACGCACGTACGCACGAACGCACGCACGCACGCCGAGCTCTTGATAGGGTTCGCTCGGCTGAGGCCGAGCGAACAAGTCTCTTTTAACAAGTCTCTTTTAAAAAGCGGAGTGGTTTTGAGCTTTGACTTTTTACTGAGATTGTAGCAAGGCCCTTTCCGGTTTCGTGCAGCGTCTTTGACTCTCCTCGCGACTACACTTTTTGGAGTGGTCTTGCTACGCAACATTGGTATCGCTCGGGTTTAATTCTTTAAACCAAGAAAATCATCTTTTCAGACTAAATTTAAAAAAACACTGGAATCTAACGCAAAACTACAGGTTAATTTGATGCTGGCTTGCAGTGAGCTCTTCAGCGATGTCAAGATCGCTCCTCTGCAACGCACGAGTGCCAAGATATAACAAACCAAAGTCTGCAGTTTTCATCGCGTTTTGGTTACTGTAGCCCTCTCATTGACCTTTTGAAACTTTGTATTGTCGGATTCTTGCTCAGGAGGTCGAGCGCTTCATTTTGATATGCGATTCGACTAGGTTCGATGAAGTTTTGACTTTTCGCGGACATTACTTCGGGATACTGTAGCGCGCAATACTAAAACTTGTTATTATTTCGACGTCACAGTTCGCGAGAGTAGTCCGAGGGCTACCCGTCGATGTGTCGAACTCAACTCAGCGACGTCAGACAAGCGAGTTATTAAGCCCGAAGCAAGCGTGTCGTTTCCAGTTTTCGACGCGTTTTGGATACTGTAGCTCTCTAGTTAAACTTTTAAAACTTTTTTTGTCGGATTCGTGCTCAGGAGCTCGAGCGCTTTACTTTGATATGCGATTTGACTAGCTTCGGTCAACTTTTGTCTTAAGATGGACCCCATTTTGGGATACTGTAGCGCGCGATTTTGAAAATTTATTCCAGTTTTGAACACTCAGATGGCGAGAGTAGTCCGAGGGCTACCCGTCGATGTGTCGAACTCAACCCAGCGACGTCAGACAAGCGAGTTATTAAGCCCGAAGCAAGCGTGTCGTTTCCAGTTTTCGACGCGTTTTGGTTACTGTAGCTCTCTGTTTAAACTTTTGAAACCTTTTGTTGTCGGATTCGTGCTCAGGAGCTCGAGCGCTTCACTTTGATATGAGATTTGACTAGCTTCGGTCAACTTTTGTCTTAAAATGGACCCCACTTTGGGATACTGTAGCGCGCGAGTTTGAAAACTTATTTCAGTTTCGACCACTCAGACGGCGAGAGGAGTCCGCAGGCTATTCGACGATGTCTCAAACTCCACCCTATGACGTCAGACGAGCGAGTTATTAAGCCCGAAGCGAGCGTGACGCACGTACGTACGTACGCACGTACGTACGTACGCACGTACGTACGTACGCACTTGCGCACGTACGCACGCCGAGCTCTTGATAGGGTTCGCTCGGCTGAGGCCGAGCGAAAAAAGCGGAGTGGTTTTGAGCTTTGACTTTTTACTCAGATTGTAGCAAGGCCCTTTCCGGTTTCGTGCAGCGTCTTTGACTCTCCTCGCGACTACACTTTTTGGAGTGGTCTTGCTACGCAACATTGGTATCGCTCGGGTTTAATTCTTTACACCAAGAAAATCATCTTTTCAGACTAAATTTAAAAAAAGACACTGGAATCTAACGCAAAACTACAGGTTAATTGTGAGCATGATTTGATGTTGGCTTGCAGTGAGCTCTTCAGCGATGTCAAGACCGCCGCTCTGCAACGCACGAGTGCAAAGATATAACAAATCAAAATCTGCAGTTTTCATCGCGTTTTGGTTACCGTTGCCCTCTCATTGACGTTTTGAAACTTTTTGTTGTCGGATTCTTGTTCAGGAGGTCGAGCGTTTTATTTTGACATGCGATTCGACTAGGTTCTACAAAGTTTTGACTTTTTGCGGACATTACTTCAGGATACTGTAGCGCGCAATTTTTAAAACTTGTTATTATTTCGACGTCACAGTTCGCGAGAGTAGTCCGAGGGCTACCACTCGATGTGTCGAACTCAACCCAGCGACGTCAGACAAGCGAGTTATTAAGCCCGAAGCAAGCGTGTCATTTCCAGTTTTTGACGCGTTTTGGTTACTGTAGCTCTCTGTTTAAACTTTTGAAACTTTTTGTTGTCGGATTCGTGCTCAGGAGCTCGAGCGCTTCACTTTGATATGCGATTTGACTAGCTTTGGTCAACTTTTGTCTTAAAACGGACCCCACTTTGGGATACTGTAGCGCACGAGTTTGAAAACTTATTTCAGTTTTGAACACTCAGATGGCGAGAGTAGTCCGAGGGCTACCCGTCGATGTGTCGACCTCAACCCAGCGACGTCAGACAAGCGAGTTATTAAGCCCGAAGCAAGCGTGTAGTTTCCAGTTTTCGACGCGTTTTGGTTACTGTAGCTCTCTGTTTAAACTTTTGAAACTTTTTGTTGTCGGATTCGTGCTCAGGAGCTCGAGCGCTTCACTTTGATGTGCGATTTGACTAGCTTCGGTCAACTTTTGTCTCAAAATGGACCCCACTTTGGGATACTGTAACGCGCGAGTTTGAAAACTTATTTCAGGTTTGAACACTCAGATGGCGAGAGGACAGTGTTGCCGAAGTAGAGGAATTCCTTATCGAGTTAAGTAAAGTAAAGTAAAAATTTCGAATTTCTTATCGAGTAAAGTAAAGTAAAGTACAACCTCGGAATTTCTTATCGAGTAGAGTAACGTACAAACTGATTTCCTTTACCGAGTATTTAAAAAGTACTCGTCAAGCTGATCCTAAAATTCTTGTTAAAAAGTACACACTTTTGGTGCTGAGCATGTCATTTGTGCAAGTGATGTTAGGGTGGAATTTCTACCAGTGAGAATACTGGCCGATTTTGCATCAATCGTCAGTCACCAATCAACTGCCACAATGCACTGCACAATGCCAGTTCAGTTCAGTTCACAATGCCAGCCAGTTCAGCTGCAACCAAAGCTTCAACATCTTGAAGTCGAAGGCACGTCATGGCATCACAATTAGGTAGTCATCTTGCGAACTCAAACAGCCTACTGTCAGATCTCCCCTATCTGACTACATATTGATATCAGCGAGTATAGACTGTTTCTAATACAACGTCATGCCTGTGGCACCCTCTCCCAATCGCTGCTTTGGTACACATAATTTTGATTTTGAAGTTTTTCTCAGATTTTGATGTTTTCACCAACTGCTAGAGTACTGCAGCTCGTGGACACACAACAAAATAATGTGATCTCCTTCCTGTTGAAGTGGATCGAGTACTAAAGAGTACTCGTTAATTAAAAAGTACTAAAAAGTACTAAAAAGTAGAGAATTTCTTATCGAGTAGAGCAAAGTAAAGTAAAATTGCTCAAAATCTTATCGAGTAGAGTAAAGTACTAGTACTTTACTCGTTACTTACTTTTTAAGAATCCTTAAAAAGTACTCCGGCAACACTGCGAGAGGAGTCCTCAGGCTACTCGACGATGTCTCAAACTCCACCCTACGACGTCAGACGAGCGAGTTATTAAGCCCGAAGCGAGCGTGACGTACGCACGTACGTACGTACGCACGTACGCACGTACGTACGTACGCACGCCGAGCTCTTGATAGGGTTCGCTCGGCTGAGGCCGAGCGAAAAAAAGATCACCACTCTGGCCAGTGTGTGTGGCACTGGCATGCGATCGTGCGGTTTAGGCTTACAGTATGCTAGGCGCGCGGTTACGCTCAGTTTCTCTTGTTAGGGGCCGACCTGCCAGGCGGCCAGATTAATCTGGAGATGTTGCAAAGAGTCATCAAGTTGCTGCCTGGCAAGACGATAGTCGAGGTCGTCGAGGCTCAGTTGAGGAATATGGCGCGTGGCCACCCCCCTCCCTGTTCCTCAAGAAACAACACGGCAGAGTTTCGTTTCTATCTCCCATTTCTTCGTTCTGGAGAGCTCTCGAACTCCAACGTCACTAAGAGACACTCAGACACCTTAAAGAGATTGGGCTGCTCATTCCGAGGTTCTCATTCCGTCCGAATTGAACTGCTATTGGACAGTTTGGCCAAACAACAGCTGGACTTGGAAGCGATTGCTGAGACGGACAATGTTTTGGTTCATGGTGCCGTGATGGTTTGTCTGCAGCACCAATGCACGCTAGGGCATGCACTCCGCAATATTTAGCAGTGCACGCACGACCCCTCGATGGCGGAGGACAAGTGTCAGTCAATGACAGATTGGTTCGACACCCATTGCATTTGTAGTGTGCCCACGCTGCTCTTAGGAGGCGCGTAATTTTGCGATTCAAACGGTGGCATACGGTGCTCTAGTCGCTCGTCTGTTTTTGTTTCAATATGCGGCTGCCTCGTGCTGCTGGTGGCGCGACAATGTGGCGGTCGTGCGTCAGCCGAGCGCCGGCGCGGCAACATCGTCTCAGATAATATGTGGCAGCCGCACGTTGCTCATGTGTTGTTGGCGCGTTATAACTATTGATAATGTGCTGTACTCGTGAATGAAAACGCGCCGAGGACGTGGTTACTTTCGAAGAAGAGGCAAGAGCTGACCGGCCGACAGCCAATGAGCGGGCGCTGGGAAAGGTCGGCGAGGCCACGCCCCCTCACTACTAAAGCTAGAGGGGAGTCAAGAAACGGGGGTCGTCGTCTAACGGAGAGCGGAGAGTCCAAAGGTCGAAAGGAAATGGAGTTCGGCGGCGAGAAGTTTTGAGAGTGTGGCAGAGTAAAGAACTGTGAACAAGCTTCCAACGGTGTCCAGCCAGACAGGCAGTTGGCGACCAAGACCTCCCGCCTGCCAGTCTCATCACCATCTGCTAGCTAGCCGGCGGCCGGCCGGCCGATCGTCTCGACGCCCGCTCGGCCGCCCCAAGGTTTGAAGTGCAAAGGCACGCCCGTTCTCGGTGCCGCGTTGCTTGCTATCGTTGCTCTTGTAAGTGCTTCTATCCGAGTCGCGCGCGTTGTCCATACGAGTTGCGGTGTAAACTAACGTTTCGTAGCGTCATTGCCTGGAGGCCTACACACGCCACAAGCACCTACGCACAAACAAATGGACCCAGACTGGATTCTAGTCTAAACCACCCTGTGTGACGCCTCACACGAACCCTTGTCCACATTTTGGGTAGCAGATAGCGCAGTGAACGACGTAAGTAGGAGGCGCTGAGGCGTTACACCGGTACCTATGCACATCCATGTATATGCACGCTGCCCTATGCCGCTAGTTGACACCGTCGTCGTCGTGAAACAGGGACCATGAGCTTCTCCACGTATTGAATGTAGGCGTAAGGTTCGTAGCTGGCCAATAACTTGGACTGGGAATAGATGCTTAGACGCCCGATGACGTTCAGCAGCGGTTCGGCAATGCAGGTGAACGCTGAAGTGAGGACTGTTGTGTTGCAGCTGTACCCCCTCCCCCACCCACCCACTTGTTGAACATGTGATGTTTCGTGCAGTCTCATGTGATTTCCTCCCCGGTGGGCTGACTAGGCTATGCGTTCCCGTATGGTTGCATTCCTGTACTGTCTGGCTGCAACAGTCATTCCGCTGCGAGTAAGCGCCTATATTACCGCTGTGTCTGTAGGCATCTGCGCCAGTTTCGCTGTCAAGAAAGAACCCTGCCTGCCTAGCAGCTCTAACGCTGCGGCGCACAGACCGACTGTCAACAGGTTATATATAGGCCAAGCCCGCGAGGGTCCTCGCTTCAAGGCTTGAGTGTCAGGCTCCTGGCAAAAAGGAGGGAGGCACATAAACAAAGCTGCACACCACAAGAGCAGATGGCTGAGAAGACGCTGATCGTGCCGCTGAACGGGGGCAATTACCCCACGTGGGCCGTGCAAGTCCAAATGGCGCTGCTCAGGGAGGGACTCTGGTCGATAGTTGACAACTCCGAAGAAGCCCCATCAGCGACGGCAACTGCAACCCAACAGACCGAGTACAAGCGGCGGAAGGAGCGGGCGCTGGCTATCATAATGCTGGCGATCGAGCCCAGCCTACTGTACCTCGTCCCGGATCCACAAGGGCCGAATCGCGTGTGGACTCAGCTGAAAGACCACTTCCAAAGGAAGACGTGGTCCAACAGGCTCATGGTGAAACGACAGCTGGATCGCCTGAAGCTGGAGGAGGACAAGGTCATCACTCTTCTTTCTAGCTTGCCCCGAAGCTACGAGACGCTGGTGACGACGCTGGAGACCAAGGCCGACGCGCTGACCATGGACGTCGTGGTGGAGAGACTACTGCACGAGGAGTCCAAGTAGCAGGCTCAACAGAGCAGCGGAGCTGACGACTCTGGCCCAGGAGGAGTCAGTGCGCTGCGGTCCTCTGCCGTGATCAAGTGCCGGCAGTGTGGCAAGAGAGGGCACCCAAAGAAGGAGTGCTACGACCGCGACCGACTGTCAACACCTCTTACACAACTCGGACGGCTGAGTCGCCGATGTCCCGTCTGCCCTCAAAACGCGAAATCGCAGAGCCAACCAAAGCGCTCCCCGCCAAATTCCAGAGAATATTGCTACCAAAAGGCAGTTCGAATGAAAGGCGAACAGAAGTACTAATGGGAGTTGGAAGAGGCGTGCCCGTAGCGTTTATCCACAAATCTCTACTGCTCGACACAGCTTCTACCCCAGAAGCCTTTCTCCACGACTCACCCACTGACTTCGAATATCATAAAGCAACCGACCGCTGCTGGATTAATGAAAGGTAGCGACATAGCAGTATTGCTACTATTCCCACTCTGCATATTGAACGTTCCAAAGCGCCGTTGCGTCCCGAATACTAGTGAACATATTGGCAGCTCATCTGGCATTTCTCAGACAGCATCAGTACAATGTCTCCTCAGTCGAAATTAGGTCAATTGTTGCCGAGAAATTCGCATTTTCGCAAAGCCGCGCAAACAGCCAATAACTGACATTTGTCCTCCGCTATGCACTGCGACGGCGCTAGGTCACCTGCAATCATCTGTACGAAATGAGAAAGCAAACACTGTCAAAAACGTCTACCTTCCAACTGTCAGGTTCACTATCGCACTATGAGGCGGTCAACTTGATCCACTGGCTCTGGTTTTGATTGGTGCAAAACGGCCGCTTTAGCTAGACAATGGTTGCGCTAGAAAGCGTTTTTCGAAGTCAGTTTCTTTTACTATCCAAGCCGCGCACACGGTAGGGCGATGAGCAATGGAGGGCGCAGGTGGGGAAGGGGGCGACTGCAGTGGAAGGGGAAAGTGGAAGGACTACAGTGGAAGGTAGGGGTGTGTTTTCCCCCTCCCTTGGTCACACGTCCGAGTTACAAGTGAGTGGGGGGGGGGGGGGGGGGGGGGGGGCTCATTGGAAAACTAGTAATATGTTCCGTCATGCCTACAGAGTATACGACTGGTGAGGGCCGCTCATCAGAGCATGGTCACCTATCAAAACGGAAGCCTTCACCTCTCAGCCTATGCTGTCGTTGTCTCACGCTAGCCACTTGCGTGCAGGCTGTGATGCTTTGATGGAGGGCTTTGATGGAGGGTAAGCAGTATGGGGGAGGGGGGGGGGGGGGTGCAAGAGGCGGCTATTCAGCTACGGCAGAAAGTATTCGCGGATTCGGTCAGCCTCTCAGAGGCATCCATGGATGACGCCGCTGGCGACGAAAACGTCTCTGGAAAAGGGAAAAGTGACTCTGAGCCTACCCCCAGCAGGCTACGTACTACCGGAAAGCGGCACGCCAGTCGAAGTGGAGCCGTCAGCGAACAACCCGTCCTTGTTGGATCAACTACAGAAATTTCGCCGCGGATTCTCTGGGCTACCCCTGCTGTCCGTTGACGATAAGGACTTCGAGTGAGTGCATGCATGGGAACGCTGTCCGTCCGCCTTTGCTACTGCAGACCATCATCATTTGTCTGATTTCTTGCGTCATTCTGGTTAAGATTGGCTGAGTTCCCCCATTCTACACCACATGGGAAAACACATTCTTCACTACTGTAACAATGGCATTGCAGAAGCCTTGCAAGAGGAGGCAACAGTTCGCCCCAAGTCCCAAAACCTCCAAACGTGACATTGATCAACTCGGCACTGGCAGTGGATCCAGCCGAACTGATGGTGGGTAAACAAGATCTGGACATCTACTTGGCTAAGGAATGATATGCCGAAGCCTTTGACCGTGATGCCACTTGCATTCTTTATTGGCATCCACTGCATCCCAGTGTACCACTCATGATGTTGGTGTGATTGAGTACTTGACAATAACCTTGATTCCGCAGACAAAGCGCCGCGTTGTACCTATGTATGTAGATATTGTAATGCGCCTAGACGCCGACCGCCACGATTTCCTGCTGCTTCAGAAAAGGGGGAGATTGTACGTACTCTCACATTCTGACTGACATTTGTCCTCCGATACGGAAGCTTCCCCATTGAGTGCAATGATGACTGCAGCGCTGCTTACTTATGTAGATAGAGACTTTGTCAGTAAACAGACGGTGGCAACTCTGTGCTTCACCTTCGTGCATTTCGTCGTCAGTGTCGCTGCGGTCATCCAGGCTACCACAAATAGAGATCACTTTTAAACGGCGCAGTCATCTCGCAATGTTGTTGATAGGAACCTTGAGGAGGAGTCGGACGAGGGGGGGGGGGGGGGGGGGGGGGTAGACGGCGCAATGAAGCGATTGTCATAGTGAATGTGGTGAAGAGGCAGCTCTACATACCAGAGAGGTACATAAAAGGTACATAAGGCAAAATTAGATCTTCAAACCTTCGAATCTAATCTTGACTAACCTGGTATTTAGAGCTGCCTCTTCACCACATTCACTATGACGATCGCTTCATTGCGCCCTCTATGGCTCTATCGCTTCATTGCGCCTTCGCATGGCTCAATCTGCATGCCAAATCAATTCGTCGATTTGGTCTTCGTAATTCTCGAGAAAACATCGGAGCTGACACTGACGCTCGTGCCAGGCGGCCTCTTCAGCTTCCTGTGGATCTAGACCACCCTTTTCCTTCATTTTCACTGTATTCTGGAAGTCCTGGTAGTAGTTGGTCTCCTTGACGAGGTCAGCCTCTCTGATTATGTCTTGCAGCTGCAACGACACTTGTCTGACCTGTGATGACAATGCAAAAGTTCTATCACCTGTTTCTTGAAAGCTTTCTGCACTGCGTCATAGTTGTCCAGCATGTCTCGAACTGTGGCGATCCCCGCCATGTCCTCCAAGGCCTTTGCGAGCACCTCAGCGACCACCACCACTTCGCTGTCGTCGTCGTCGTCGTCGTTGTTGTGGTCGTTGTCGTCGCCGTCGTCGTCGTCCTCCTCCTCCTCGTCGTCCATCCCCTCTTGCTCCATTTCTCGCTTGTGAAACTTCTGCATGTGTCGACGCAGACTGTCCTCAGTGGCATACTCTCCATTACAGAAGTCACACACGTTTGTCATGGCTCTGCGTTGTTGTGTGTTCAGGATATCTACGACACTATTCTTTCGTTTTTGGTCGCTGAGCTTGAGCTGGATATAATTCTTCCGCTTCTGCTGCGTAAACATTGTCTGTAAAGAATGACGAAATGACCTACAGGCCGGCCAGACGTCTAGACATGCGGCCGCATTGGCAGACTGCCAGCCTGCGTAGGCTGCATCACGTGCTGCACGATGGGCCAGCTCTACAAGAGAGCAAAACGCTTGAACCTCTTTGTCGCCTGATATTTCCACAGATGACCGCCTTTATTCAGCGCAGTGCAAACGGCCCCGTGTTTTTCCCACTGATGGGAAATGGGCCGGCCGCAGTACTCGCAGCTGCGCTTCGGCCTGCCGGGCGGGCGCCTGGGCTGCTAAAGGATAAGACAAAATACTTTTTGCGTATTGTGCGGTAGAGGTCGGAGCAGTCACAGCCCCCCTCCCCAGCAAACGCGCAACGTGCAAACTAAACACATTATGTGCAGAATTGATGCCAAATTCACCACAGCCATTAATTTGTTTGATTTGGTTATGCACAACTTGTTGCCAGCCAAAGTTCAAAATTTGTTTTGTACATGACTTCTGGGAGTCCAACAACTGACACTGAGTTACACGTTTCAGTGAAAGGGTTAGCTTCGCACCTGTGGCGCGACGCAAAAGGAACACTGCGTACGGGTACGAATAGTGAATACTGCCATATCTGCAGCAATTGACGGCCGACTGACAACGGAACTATGTGCGTCATACGAAGATAGTAATACCTGGGAAATTGCTCCAGCTTGCCAGACTGCTTTCGCGTGTAGCCACCGGCCGCTTTTTTCGCCCGGCCTCAGCCGGGCGACACCCTAGGAGAGCTCGGCGTGCGTGCGTACGTACGTCCGTACGTACGTCCGTCCGTCCGTCCGTAACGCTCTCAGATCTCGGCGTTGGAAAGTCGTAGAGCTGAGATCTTGGGCTCTACGGATAGGTCTCGACTCACTGATCATTCAGCTAAGAGGTTTCGAAATTAAAAAGTTTAAATTGCGCGCGCTACAGTACCCCGAAGGTCAAAACGCAAAAAACGGCTCTAGCTCGCTCGTCTTACGTCGTAGAGCGGCAAACGACACGTCAGGTGAAAGCTCTCGACGCGTTCTTTCATGTGACTGCAAAAGTTGTTTCAATTACGCAAGCACGCACCGCCGAAAACGCCATTCTCGGCATTTTGACGCTAAAATCGTTCTAACTCGCTCAACTTGCGTCGTAGAGAGACAATCTCTAGGTCAGTGGATAGCTCTCGACTCGCTGATCATTTGTTCTCCCATTGGTCGAAACTCAAAAATTTGAATTTCGCGAGTTACAGTAACCCGAAGGTTTAAAACGCAAAACGGCTCTAACTCGTCTGTCTTGCGTCGTAGAGAGGTGATCTTGAGCACCTTGGATAGCTCTCGACTCATTGATCATTTGTTCTCTCATTCGTCGAAACTCAAATTTGAATATCGCGAGTTACAGTAACCCAAAGGTCTGAAAACGCAAAACGGCTCTAACTCGCTCGTCTTACGTCGAAGACCGGCGATCGACACGTCAGGTGAAAGCTCTCGACGTGTTCTTTCATGTGGCATCACCAATTTTTAACATTACGCAAACACGCACACGCCATTCTCGAGATTCGAACACTAAAATCGCTCTAACTCGCTTGATTTGCGTCGTAGAGAGACGATCTCTAGCTCAGTGGATAGCTCACGACTCACGGATTAGTTGCGAAACTTGAAAATTTGAATTTCGTGAGTTACAGTAACCCGAAGGTGCAAAAGCACAAAACGGTTCTAACTTGCTCGTGTTACGTCATAGAGCGGCTATCGACACGTCAATTTTAAGCTCTCGACGTGCTCTTTCATTTGTCAGCAAACATTTTTTAATTCACTAAAACACACTTCACAGAAGCAATAGTTTGAGTTTTACTCTGGAACTTTCTGAATTGCCCATGTTGCGATTAGAGCGACACTCGACACGTCATCCCAAGGCTCGCTACGTACTACACGCGCCAAGAAAAATAAACTTCGTTTTGCTCTATGGACAGAAGTACGACATGGCTTGATTGCTCATAGTGCGTTCTTTTGTCATATGTTTGTCAAAACTTTGACAAGTTTTTGTCACTTTTTTAAAAGCGTTGCTCGGAAGAGGGATTTCTTGCTCTAAAAACCAAATCCCGGGCGATATCAATATTGCTAAGCAATACCCTCTTGCGACGGGGGAGCTCATGAAGCGGAGCAATACGGGCGATGAGCTCTCGCACTCTCTGCAGAAAGAACGCAACTCTATGCAATGTCAGTCAGAATACAAACTCAACTTTTTAATGCCGGAGCTTGTTCTTCCTGCAGTTGCACCCAGCGCTCTTCTTCTGTGGCCACGCGACCGCATCCACAAGGGGGGAATGGGGAATCGTACGCTGCTTGCTGATCGCTGACTTTGTGTGGTGCAACAGCCATCTTGGGTTTTCGACTTTTCTTCAGAGCGCACCACCAATCTTACAGACCAACGCAACAACAACTATTGCAACTGAGGCGCATCCAAAATCGACAGAGCGACCGCGCCAGACACACCCACATCAACGCCCAATCAACGGGGCCCGGCCCCTCGGCGAGAACAATAGGCGCGGCACAGGCCTCTCTTTCCGCGTGAACAATAGCAAGATTTATGACCCCCGCGCGTGAGAAAGGCTCATTAACTCGATCGTTGTTGTTGTTTAAAAAACGAAGTTGTTGGCGTGAGCGCGCAGGAACTGCTCCTTACCTACTCGGTCCATCAATTGAGCGCGCGCGCCAGCTCGCGTATTCATCGAGGGAATAGCCAAGCTACAGGATTACAAGAGCACAGTGACGGCGTCGTGTAGCTGACATTTGTCCTCCACAGGTTGCAATCATGAGTGATCATCATTGACGTAACCACTGTCATCATCATAATTAACACCATGATCATGGCCGACTGTATTATACATTTCATGTAAAATGCCTAAAGGTAGAAAGGAGAATATGTTCCAAGTATGAAGCATGTAAAAGTAAGAGTATTAAACGATATTCCTCTGGTGTAGCAAATGCGGCGCTTTGCGCCGCCCACCCATTTGTTAAAGAAAGAATAGTACCAGTATTGATTGAAAGAAAGCATTTTCGACTAAAATCATCCACACAAACTGCGCCAAGTTCACAACGACACGCTAGGGTGTGCCGAATATGTTACCGCGTGTCGTTGTGACCTTTGCGCAGTTTGTGTGGATGATTTTAGTCGAAATGCTTTCTTTCAATCAATACTGGTACTATTCTTTCTTTAACAAATGGGTGGGCGGCGCAAAGCGCCGCATTTGCTACACCAGAGGAATATCGTTTAATACTCTTACTTTTACATGCTTCATACTTGGAACATATTCTCCTTTCTGCCTTTAGGCATTTTACATGAAATACTCTTACTTTTTGATTGGCGGAGCCAATCAACATACGCTACCGATGTAGGCTACATTGAGACAAGATGGTAGAGGCTCTCTGTCTAGATTGACCCATTTGGGTAACGTACGGGACGAGCAGGACAATTTTGGAACACGTATACAGGGGCTCCTGAGCGAAAGGGGCACTTTGAGGCACGCACAAAGCGAGTAGGACAATTATGGGACACGTATGCAGAGCCTCCTGAACGAGCGGGGGACTTTGAGGCACGCACAAAATGAGTAGGACAATTTTGGGACACGTTTGCAGGGCCTCCTGAACGAGCGGGGGCACTTTGAGGCACCCACAAAACGAGTAGGACAATTTTGGGACACGTTTGCAGGGCCTCCTGAATGAGCGGGGGCACTTTGAGGCACGTACCAAATGAGTAGGACAATTTTGGGACACGTTTGCAGGGCCTCCTGAACGAGCGGGGGCACTTTGAGGCACGTACAAAATGAGTAGGACAATTTTGGGACACGTTTGCAGGGCCTCCTGTACGAGCGGGGGCACTTTGAGGCACGTACAAAACGAGTAGGACAATTTTGGGACACGTTTGCAGGGCCTCCTGAATGAGCGGGGGCACTTTGAGGCACTACAAAATGAGTAGGACAATTTTGGGACACGTTTGCAGGGCCTCCTGTACGAGCGGGGGCACTTTGAGGCACGTACAAAACGAGTAGGACAATTTTGGGACACGTTTGCAGGGCGAGCGGGGGCACTTTGAGGCACGTACAAAATGAGTAGGACAATTTTGGGACACGTTTGCAGGGCCTCCTGTACGAGCGGGGGCACTTTGAGGCACGTACAAAACGAGTAGGACAATTTTGGGACACGTTTGCAGGGCCTCCTGAATGAGCGGGGGCACTTTGAGGCACGTACCAAATGAGTAGGACAATTTTGGGACACGTTTGCAGGGCCTCCTGAACGAGCGGCGGCACTTTGAGGCACGTACAAAATGAGTAGGACAATTTTGGGACACGTTTGCAGGGCGAGCGGGGGCACTTTGAGGCACGTACAAAATGAGTAGGACAATTTTGGGACACGTTTGCAGGGCCTCCTGTACGAGCGGTGGCACTTTGAGGCACGTACAAAACGAGTAGGACAATTTTGGGACACGTTTGCAGGGCCTCCTGAATGAGCGGGGGCACTTTGAGGGACGTACAAAATGAGTAGGACAATTTTGGGACACGTTTGCAGGGCCTCCTGTACGAGCGGGGGCACTTTGAGGCACGTACAAAACGAGTAGGACAATTTTGGGACACGTTTGCAGGGCCTCCTGAATGAGCGGGGGCACTTTGAGGCACGTACCAAATGAGTAGGACAATTTTGAGACACGTTTGCAGGGCCTCCTGAACGAGCGGGGGCACTTTGAGGCACGTACAAAATGAGTAGGACAATTTTGGGCCACGTTTGCAGGGCCTCCTGTACGAGCGGGGGCAGTTTGAGGCACGTACAAAATGAGTAGGACAATTTTGGGACACGTTTGCAGGGCCTCCTGAACGAGCGGGGGCACTTTGAGGCACGTACAAAATGAGTAGGACAATTTTGGGACACGTTTGCAGGGCCTCCTGAACGAGCGGGGGCACTTTGAGGCACGTACAAAATGAGCAGGACAATTCTGGGACACGTTTGCAGGGACTCCTGAACGAGCGGAGGCACTTTGAGGCACGTACAAAATGAGTAGGACAATTTTGGGACACGTTTGCAGGGCCTCCTGTACGAGCGGGGGCACTTTGAGGCACGTACAAAACGAGTAGGACAATTTTGGGCACGTTTGCAGGGCCTCCTGAATGAGCGGGGGCACTTTGAGGCACGTACCAAATGAGTAGGACAATTTTGGGACACGTTTGCAGGGCCTCCTGAACGAGCGGGGGCACTTTGAGGCACGTACAAAATGAGTAGGACAATTTTGGGACACGTTTGCAGGGCCTCCTGAACGAGCGGGGGCACTTTGAGGCACGTACAAAATGAGTAGGACAATTTTGGGACACGTTTGCAGGGCCTCCTGAACGAGCGGGGGCACTTTGAGGCACGTACAAAACGAGTAGGACAATTTTGGGACACGTTTGCAGGGCCTCCTGAATGAGCGGGGGCACTTTGAGGCACGTACAAAATGAGTAGGACAATTTTGGGACACGTTTGCAGGGCCTCCTGTACGAGCGGGGGCACTTTGAGGCACGTACAAAACGAGTAGGACAATTTTGGGACACGTTTGCAGGGCCTCCTGAATGAGCGGGGGCACTTTGAGGCACGTACCAAATGAGTAGGACAATTTTGAGACACGTTTGCAGGGCCTCCTGAACGAGCGGGGGCACTTTGAGGCACGTACAAAATGAGTAGGACAATTTTGGGCCACGTTTGCAGGGCCTCCTGTACGAGCGGGGGCAGTTTGAGGCACGTACAAAATGAGTAGGACAATTTTGGGACACGTTTGCAGGGCCTCCTGAACGAGCGGGGGCACTTTGAGGCACGTACAAAATGAGTAGGACAATTTTGGGACACGTTTGCAGGGCCTCCTGTACGAGCGGGGGGGGGCACTTTGAGGCACGTACAAAACGAGTAGGACAATTTTGGGACACGTTTGCAGGGCCTCCTGAATGAGCGGGGGCACTTTGAGGCACGTACAAAATGAGTAGGACAATTTTGGGACACGTTTGCAGGGCCTCCTGTACGAGCGGGGGCACTTTGAGGCACGTACAAAGCGAGTAGGACAATTTTGGGACACGTTTGCAGGGCCTCCTGAATGAGCGGGGGCACTTTGAGGCACGTACCAAATGAGTAGGACAATTTTGAGACACGTTTGCAGGGCCTCCTGAACGAGCGGGGGCACTTTGAGGCACGTACAAAATGAGTAGGACAATTTTGGGCCACGTTTGCAGGGCCTCCTGTACGAGCGGGGGCAGTTTGAGGCACGTACCAAATGAGTAGGACAATTTTGGGACACGTTTGCAGGGCCTCCTGAACGAGCGGGGGCACTTTGAGGCACGTACAAAATGAGTAGGACAATTTTGGGACACGTTTGCAGGGCCTCCTGAACGAGCGGGGGCACTTTGAGGCACGTACAAAATGAGTAGGACAATTTTGGGACACGTTTGCAGGGCCTCCTGTACGAGCGGGGCCCCAGTATTGGGGACAATGGATCACCTGTCGCGCCTCTACACCCCTTCCTGCTGCTTCGCCTGTAGCGACTTCGTTCGCAAGCTGCAGTTGACGCCAAAGTTTGCACTGTACTAGTTGTAGCTTCAATGTTTTCTCACCGTTGTGTCAGAACAGTACCGAACAAGCTTTGTGTAAAAACTGTGGCACCACGTTGGCATCAGTGTAAACTTGAGAGCGTGCGCGCGATAATCTGCACTGGATAGTGAAGTGCCACTAGACATATTGTCGACAATCTGGTGGGGTATCGCCGCAATTGGTCTAGGAATTTGTTCGTGATACGTGATCCACAAATAGATCAGAAGATTCGCCGCAGGCACACTTTGCGCTTATAACTGTGCCAACTGATCCATAAATGGATCAGAGAAATTCGCCGCAGGCACACAGTGCAATAGAAGCGTCTAAATGGGACGACGCCCTATTGAAAAGGGTATAAATGGGACGACGCCCTATTGAAAAGGGTATAAATGGGACGACGCCCTATTCTTTTGGGCTTAGGGCCCGATGCATTCACACGAAGATATTTCAAAACTTAAGCTGCTTGAAATTGTCTCAATATTGAAATTTTGACAAAAACCTTAAAAATATGCCTAAACTCTGTAATTATAAAATCTAGAACTATTTGCTAAACACTTGGCAGACTATGCACGACACAACCATGCAAAGACTATTTGAAATTTAAGCTATTTGAAATTGTCGAAATTTGAGGATTTTAACAAAAATATCCCAAATTTCGTAAATTATATAATCAGAAACTATTTGCTAAATACTTGACAGACTATGCCCAATGCATCAACGCAAAGACATTGTGAAATTTTTGCTGTTTGAATTTGTCAAAATTTGGGAATTTTGACAAAACCCTTGAAAATATCCCTAATTTCGTTAGTTATAAAATCTGAAACCATACGTGTAACCGGGGGGGGGGGGGGGTATGGGGGGGGGGGGGGGTAAGCCCCCCCCCCCAAGCCGAAAGTGTACCCCCCCCCCATACCCCCCCAGGTACCCCCCTCCCGCCTTCCCCAAAAAACCCCCCCCCCCTAGAATTTCAAAAATTTTCGCCTGCGGCGCTTAAAAATGGCAAAAATTTCGCCTGCGGCGCTTGAAAATAGCAAAATTTTCGCCTGCGGCGCTATATTTTGGACATTTTTGACCAAAATTTATTGAATTTGAACAGTTGCTATGGTACACTTCAAGCGCCCCCACTACTTTCCCTCCACCTTCACACACCCTCATCCTACAATTGAAATTGTTGTCCGGACAGCCCCCTCTCAGTGAGAGTCACTCAGAATCAGGTGGTCAACTATTGTGTAAGCATACTGTAACTCAGAGACTTGAAACTTGCTATGATGAACAGTTGCTATGGTACACTTCAAGCGCCCCCACTACTTTCCCTCCACCTTCACACACCCTCATCCTACAGTTGAAATTGTTGTCCGGACTGCCCCCTCTCAGTTAGAGTCACTCAGAATCAGGTGGTCAACTATTGTGTAAGCATACTGTAACTCAGAGACTTGAAACTTGCTATGATGAACAGTTGCTATGGTACACTTCAAGCGCCCCCACTACTTTCCCTCCACCTTCACACACCCTCATCCTACAGTTGAAATTGTTGTCCGGACAGCCCCCTCTCAGTGAGAGTCACTCAGAATCAGGTGGTCAACTATTGTGTCAGCATACTGTAACTCAGAGACTTGAAACTTGCTATGATGAACAGTTGCTATGGTACACTTCAAGCGCCCCCACTACTTTCCCTCCACCTTCACACACCCTCATCCTACAGTTGAAATTGTTGTCCGGACAGCCCCCTCTCAGTTAGAGTCACTCAGAATCAGGTGGTCAACTATTGTGTCAGCATACTGTAACTCAGAGACTTGAAACTTGCTATGATGAACAGTTGCTATGGTACACTTCAAGCGCCCCCACTACTTTCCCTCCACCTTCACACACCCTCATCCTACAGTTGAAATTGTTGTCCGGACAGCCCCCTCTCAGTTAGAGTCACTCAGAATCAGGTGGTCAACTATTGTGTCAGCATACTGTAACTCAGAGACTTGAAACTTGCTATGATGAACAGTTGCTATGGTACACTTCAAGCGCCCCCACTACTTTCCCTCCACCTTCACACACCCTCATCCTACAGTTGAAATTGTTGTCCGGACAGCCCCCTCTCAGTTAGAGTCACTCAGAATCAGGTGGTCAACTATTGTGTCAGCATACTGTAACTCAGAGACTTGAAACTTGCTATGATGAACAGTTGCTATGGTACACTTCAAGCGCCCCCACTACTTTCCCTCCACCTTCACACACCCTCATCCTACAGTTGAAATTGTTGTCCGGACAGCCCCCTCTCAGTTAGAGTCACTCAGAATCAGGTGGTCAACTATTGTGTCAGCATACTGTGCCTTTATTTTCGCGTAAGAAGCGGAGTATGATTTCGTAGCGTGATGTTGTGGAATGTAGCTGTTTGGCCTGGGATTGTCATTTTAGTTTAGAACGGGCTGGCGAAGTGTAGTAGTTGGGTTCGGTGATACAAGGAGAGAATTTGGAGGTTAGCGCGAAATCTGGTGAAATGCTTCGATTTCTTCTTCTATCTCTCGAAGTTTTGTGAGTTATACGAGGTGAATCGACTCGACTTTCTCTTCGGTTCGCGTGATATTTCCGTTCGGTGCGCCCTATATTTCCTTGTTGTGTTAGGATTGGCTGTCCTTCTAGAGACAGGCATCGAATAGAATCGAAGTGAACATGGGATTGGGTCAGTTGCAGGCGATCACGGAATCGTAGGCATTCATCAAGCTCTCCCTATCTGTACTTGATTCACTCTTCTTAGCCTTCGGATTTCGAAATGGTGGCTTCTGCAGGTTTCGGCTGAGGAACTGAAGAGCGCGCATACGGTACTTGACTCAGTAATGCAGCAGCACTTTATGGCTCCCGCATTCAAAGTGGTCTCTTCTGGACGCATGATTTCTGCGGAATTCCGCTCGTTGGGCGTTCACTTCGATAGAGAGAATAGGCTGTTGCGCTGCTCTACGCGTTTGAAACACGCTTCTCTTCCTCCGGCTACAGTATCCCCTATTCTACTCCCACGTTACGGACACTACGCAAGACTGGTAGTTGAACATTTCCATGTGCGCTCTCTACACGCCGGTCCTGCTCACACTCTAGCGGCCATTCGTGAAAGGTACTGGCTGATAGCCGGCCGACGGTTCATTCGCTCTGTGATTCGGAAATGTGTCATTTGTTCGTCGTGGGAGGGCGGCGCTTACGAAGCGCCGAGATTTCCCCAGCTGCCAGCTGGACGAGTTCAAGCGGCGAAGCCTTTCTCTTTCGTGGGCATTGATTACGCAAGACCGATTAGCGTATCGTATACTGGCGTGCTAAGGAAAGTCTGGTTCTGAGCGAGTAGGGCAGTGCACCTAGAGTTGGTTCCAGACATGACTGCCCACGAATTTCTCCAGTGCTTCCGTCAATTCTGCGCGAGGCGGGGCCTTCCCCAAGTAGTTGTTGCGAAGCAATGCAGCAATACTTTCCCTCCACCTTCACACGCCCTCATCCTACAGTTGAAATAGTAGTATAGGGCATAAGTCTGGGCACCGATTTAACCGAGCACCACTCAACCGAGCACCAACCGAGCACCGCCTCAACCGAGCACCAAACCGAGCACCAGACCGTCCACTAGCCTAAGCGTCCGACCGAGCACCAGCCTAAGCCTAAGGGTGAAACCGTCCACCACCCTGAGGGTGCTGCCTTCTCTCTCACCTACCTCTATTGGTGGTCATTTTACAACCATTTTTTACGACCATTTTAATCCCACTTCAATGCCTCTATCGGCGCAATTTTTAGGGAGTAGATTTTTTACACAGCAGATTTTGGGCAGTCAGGCAGTATATCCCAAAGGCTAACAAGCCGTGTGTGTAAAAAGTTCAACCTATACTTTGTGTCTGGCAAATCTTGGTGAACAGTATAGTGAATTTCATTCGCATAATTAGCCGCATCTAGCGAAGGTATCTTGAAAACGTGTACCACAATTCAAATGCAGCTATTACCACGATACGGTTGTCTGTACAACTGATCTAAAGCTCAGTGATATCGCCGCGTTCGCTATATGGTATCGGCATGATACGACGCCGTTCATCTGAAGTTTTATACCTGTGGGAATATGCCACATCGAACAAAAAACTTGCCAACTGTTTGGTGCAGTCGTTCTCTACTAGGAATTTCGTTTGGTGTACGCATTTCTGCGTTATGACGCTTTTGACAATTTGTAGAATTTGGCAAATTGTGGCGTATTTCTATAAAATTTCACAATTGCAAACAATTTCTTTTGTGTTACAAATTATCCGCGTTCTATGCTCTTTCGATTTCTAAAGAAATTTCACCGCTAGTCCATCAGGCGTCAAAATCGATTTTCGACTTTTTTATATTTTAATTGTAAATATCTCTGAATTGCAGTATTTCAAAGCTGTAGAACCATGTCACAAATTCTTATTGGCTTACGACCTTTCAGTTTCTGCATTTACATTCGTCAATAAATGACGTTCTATTTTTGTCAGTTTATGAAATTTTGACAAATAATAGCGTATTTCTATGAAATTCCGCATATGCAAAAAAATTCTTTTGTGTTACAAATTGTTCACGGCCTATGTTCTTTCCATTTCTGAAGAAATTTCGCTGCTAGCTCATCAGGTGAAAAAGTCGATTTTTGATATTTTAATATTTTAATTGTAAATATCTCCAAATTGCAATTTTTCAAAACTAAAAAACTATGTCACAAATTCTTACTGGTTTGCGACCTTTCAATTTCGGCGTTCACATTTGTCAATAAATTACGTTCTATTTTTTCAATTTATGAAATTTTAACAAACAATTTCGTATTTCTATCAAATTTCACATCGACAAAAAATTTCTTTCGTGTTACAAATTATTAGCGGTACGTGCTCTTTCCATTTCTGAAGAAATTTCGCGGCTAGCTCATCAGGTGAAAAAGTCGATTTTCGACATTTTTGAATTTTAATTGTGAATATCTCGAAAATGCGAAATTAGCAACACAAACGGACATTCGATCCGTACTCAGCGACCTTGACTCTACTTGACCACACATGTCACATATTTTACTTCGGTGCCACGGACACACAGACACACAGACACACGGACACACAGACAGACATTGTCATCCGTATATATACACCTCGCCGCGCTGAGGCGCGGCGAAAAAACGCGCGCAATTTTTTGGCGCAAATTTGAATTTCTCTTTCATTTCATCATCTCGCGAAATTCTCTCTCAAAGCCTAAGGCTCACTCACCTCTCTCCTTCAAAGGCTAAAGGCGCGCGCAATTTTTGGCGCAAATTTGAATTTCTCTTTCATTTCATCATCTCGCGAAATTCTCTCTCAAAGCCTAAGGCTCACTCACCTCTCTCCTTCAAAGGCTAAAGGCGCGCGCAATTTTTGGCGCGATTTTGAATTCTGGGCTCACCTCTCTCTCTCCTCCTCTGGAAGGGCTCTCCTCCTCTGCTGGGCCACCTCAGAGCTGGAGCAGTGAGTGAGGGCAGAAGCCACCCACCCACCACCAGAGCTATGAGACGACGAAAAATTTCGAAAAACCCAAGCCATATTTTGGAGCCAACTCAAACCATAATTTGCCAAGTGAGAGAGAAGACTTTCTGACTTTTGCAGTTTACTAGAAAGCAAATTTGAAGAATGAGGTAGGAAGAGAAAACGCCTGCACACACATTGAAGATCAAATCAAGAGATAAGGCACAACGTAGAATGTAATCGGCGGACACAGGGGTAAACACGCAACACGCATCGAACCGCGGGATGGCGCGCAAATTCAAACTGCGAAATTCATTGTGCAAAAATGTAATCGGCGGACACACAGGTAAACACGCAACACGCATCGAACCGCGGGATGGCGCGCAAATTCAAACTGCGAAATTCATTGTGCAAAAATGTAATCGGCGGACACACGGGTAAACACGCAACACGCATTGAACCGCGGGAAGGCGCGCAAATTCAAACCGCGGAAAGGGGCGCAACTACGGGAAGGCGCGCGAATTCAAACATCCATTTCTCATGACTCCCTTGACGGAATCGCGACAATTAGGGGTTCTTTGGAACCGTGAAAACGAGATGAAGGCGATGGCGGCGCTTGCGACAAGTTTCCTTTTGCGGTTTAGGCGCCGCAGGGCCACAATGTCAGCGCAAAATGCTAAAGTCAATGCTCTGAAAACATTGAACTCCATACAAAACAGTAAGCAGGGATGGTGAAGCGACGCTCCACGGTACCAAAGTCAGCGCAAAACGCTAAAGTCAGTGCTCTGAAAACATTGAACTCCACACAAAACAGTAAGCAGGGGTGCTGAAGCGATGCTCCACGATGCCAAAGTCAATGCAAAACGTGAAAGTCAGTGCTCTGAAAACATTGAACTCCATACAAAACAGTAAGCAGGGGTGCTGAAGCGATGCTCCACGACACCAAAGTCAGTGCAAAACGTGAAAGTCAGTGCTCTGGCAGGATGGAAATGTTTTAAAACAGTTTTGTAGATAGGCAAAATATTTCTGTTTCGAACAGCGACACGTGGGATGGCAGCAGACAACACGACAGTCAAACCGGCGACACAAGCAGCGGCGGCAGGGGAGGAGCAGAATGGTGGCACAGGAAGCGAAACCAGCGACACAGACGGCGGAGGCGGCCCACAATCACACATACCCGGCACAGCACGGGCAGTCCAAGTGAGGATCATCGATCCAGTCTGGCTGCGGCTTGCCTTCTTCCCGGCACTTGGCATAGACGGCGTGGGCGGCGCTCTTCTCATGCACGACAAAGTAGTGCTGCGAAATGAAGTCCAGGTCGCAGTCCTCACACCGCCAGCGCCCCTCGGCCGTCATGACCGGTTTCAGTTTGCCCTCGACGAGTGACTTGGTCACATAGTCGTAGTGGAGCTTCTCCGTGCACACATTCCAGCAGCCATCTTCGCCCACCTCCTGAGGCTTCATCTCGCAAGAAGGCAAAATTTTTTTGGTTGTGCGGTGCCGGAGAGGGCTAGCAGGGTCACACACACCGCACGTTTCTTTGGTCAGACCGTGTGCCCTTATCCGCTCGCCAAGTCTGTTTTTTCGCCCGGCCTCAGCCGGGCGACACCCTACGAGAGCTCGGCGTGCGTGCGTGCGTCCGTCCGTGCGTGCGTGCGTGCGTGCGTCACGCTCTCAGATCTCGGCGTTGGAAAGTCGTAGAGAGACGATCTTGGGCTCTACGGATAGGTCTCGACTCACTGATCATTAGTCATAACCAGTGTCGAGACTCAAAAATTTGAATTTCGCGAGTTACAGTAACCTGAAGGTCGAAGACGCAAAACGGCTCTAACTCACTCGTCTTACGTCGTAGAGTGGCAATCGACACGTCAGATGAAAGCTCTCGACGCGCCCATTCACGTGGCAGTAACAACGTCCTAAATTACGCAAACACGCACCACGGAAAACAACAATCTCAATATTTTTACACTACAATCGCTCTAACTCGCGCAACTTGCGTCACAGAGAGACGGTCTGTAGTTCATTGGATAGCTCTCGACTCACTGATCATTTGTCTTCCTATTGGTCGAAACTCAAAAGTTTGAATTTCGCAAGTTACGGTAATGGTAAAAGTCCGAATTCGCAAAACGGGTCTAACTTGCTCGCCTTGCGTTGTAAAGAGACGTTCTTGGACTGTTTTGATAGCGCTCGACGTACTGATGGTTTGCTTGCCATCGGTCTTTGTCAATTTGTGACACTCATTTGTCAATTAGTGAAACGCGGTGAAACGCGCACCATGGAAATCGGCTCTGACGCAACTCTTGCCGCACAGAACGACGTTCGAGAAACCGCTGAAAGGGGTACGGCGCGCTCTTTCATTGTCTGGCAAATTCCGCTGGAAATCCGG
>JASAMZ010001661.1:5000-26438 GCA_030248115.1 Linhomoeus sp. GSCO2_2 | reverse complement strand
TGTGGCACCACTCTCCAAGTTTCACACCATTGGCTGATGTTGCCCCAGAGCCCAATCACGGCACTTTGGCACTGCTCTCCAAGTTTCACACCATTGACTGATATTGCCCCATCCAGACACCGCAGCTTAATGATGACACTGTGGCACTGCTCTTCAAGTCACACCATTGGCATGATATGTTGCCCCAATTGGGCACCACAGCTTAATGGCGACACTATGGCACTGCTCTCCAAGTCACACCATTGGCCAATGGCCAATGTTGCACCTATCGGACACCAATCAATCAATCAATGTTTTTATTGCTGGACACACCGACGTAACACAACAGTGTCACAAACTGCGCTAGGCACGGGGTGGCACAGCATCAAAACAAAGACGATAACAATACCCTCAATTCTACGAGGACGTATTGGGCGCCTACCTAATCACGACCTTAGGCAAGCACCGCTTACCTTCCAGCAACACGATAAATTCCGACGAGTCCACATAACCACAGAAACGCCTATAGCTACCTGAGACAATGACCTCTGGCATGAGATTCCAGTACTTAGACACAGAATAGAAGAACAAATTGCCTGTAGTAACAGTCCTACTCGAGAGTTCAACAGTTTTGGAATGGCTTAGTCTAGCACTTCTTCTATCGGTGGTTGTTGGAAATGCGCGCCGCGCAAAACTACAATTGTACAGCTTGAAGAACAGCTTAAGCTTGGCAGACAAAACTTTACTCCACAGGGGTCGCCACTCTAGTCTAGTCAGTAAATCCTCATATGGCGATCTAAAGCCATTGCACAGATACCTAGCCATCATTCGATTGACACGCTCGACCATGATTCTGTCGCAGATAGTGGAAGGGTACCAGATTTGCACCGCGTACAGGAGAGCCGGGAGGATGCACGTTGTGTACACGCGCTGCAGAATAGTATCGGCAGCGCAACCCCGAAAATTTCTGCATAGCGCGCCAATGGCTCGTTTGGCCTTTACAGTAGCAGTAGAAGAGTGCTCGGCGAAGCTTAGTCTACTGTCCAGAACTACTCTCAAGTACCTGTAGCTGTCAACGCGTTCGAGGACTTCACCATTCAGCGTAATGTCTCTAGACAGGACACCACTGTTTAATGGAAACACTGTGGCACTGCTCTCCAAGTTTCACTCCACCGAGAGTTACTTCACCCACCTAGCCAGGAGTGGAATTAACCTGGGAGATGACTTCATTATTGGGCCAACTTTACTAGGTTACCAGGTAGTGGTGAACTTCAAATCATTAACAGATTGACTTTGTCACTTTACCAGACAGCTTTACCACTTCATCAGATCCATTTCGCCACTACATCAGACCACTTTGCCAGTCGACTTAACCACTTCACCAGTCAACTTCACATTTCATCTGATCAACTTTGCCACTTCATCAGATCCTCCACTGATGAATTCACCTGATTGACTTCATCAGTTCACCAGATCGACTTCACCACTTCATCAGACCGACTTCATCAGTTCATCAGATCCAACTTCACTGCTTCATCCGATCGACTTCACCAGATTGACTTCATCACTTCAACAAATGACATCACCCAGTTCACCATGTGAAGTGGGTTGACTTCATTCACCTACTCACCACTTCACCCAGATGGAGGAGCCTATATTAAACTGTGTGCTTGACTCAGTCGGAATGGGTCAGCCATGAGATCGAACCATTACCATTGAAGTTGTGGGCTTCTGATTGACACATGGCCAATGCTGTACTGATGAAGTGGTGAAGTGATCTGGTGAACTGATGAAGTCAATCAGGGGAGGGAACGAGAGCAGTGAAAAGGGAGGATGATGAAGTGGAAAGTTGAAGATGAAATGTGAAGTTGACTGGTGAAGTGGTTAAGTCGACTGGCAAAGTGGTCTGATGTAGTGGCGAAATGGATCTGATGAAGTGGTAAAGCTGTCTGGTAAAGTGACAAAGTCAATCTGTTAATGATTTGAAGTTCACCACTACCTGGTAACCTAGTAAAGTTGGCCCAATAATGAAGTCATCTCCCAGGTTAATTCCACTCCTGGCTAGGTGGGTGAAGTAACTCTCGGTGGAGTGAAACTTGGAGAGCAGTGCCACAGTGTTTCCATTAAACAGTGGTGTCCTGTCTAGAGACATTACGCTGAATGGTGAAGTCCTCGAACGCGTTGACAGCTACAGGTACTTGAGAGTAGTTCTGGACAGTAGACTAAGCTTCGCCGAGCACTCTTCTACTGCTACTGTAAAGGCCAAACGAGCCATTGGCGCGCTATGCAGAAATTTTCGGGGTTGCGCTGCCGATACTATTCTGCAGCGCGTGTACACAACGTGCATCCTCCCGGCTCTCCTGTACGCGGTGCAAATCTGGTACCCTTCCACTATCTGCGACAGAATCATGGTCGAGCGTGTCAATCGAATGATGGCTAGGTATCTGTGCAATGGCTTTAGATCGCCATATGAGGATTTACTGACTAGACTAGAGTGGCGACCCCTGTGGAGTAAAGTTTTGTCTGCCAAGCTTAAGCTGTTCTTCAAGCTGTACAATTGTAGTTTTGCGCGGCGCGCATTTCCAACAACCACCGATAGAAGAAGTGCTAGACTAAGCCATTCCAAAACTGTTGAACTCTCGAGTAGGACTGTTACTACAGGCAATTTGTTCTTCTATTCTGTGTCTAAGTACTGGAATCTCATGCCAGAGGTCATTGTCTCAGGTAGCTATAGGCGTTTCTGTGGTTATGTGGACTCGTCGGAATTTATCGTGTTGCTGGAAGGTAAGCGGTGCTTGCCTAAGGTCGTGATTAGGTAGGCGCCCAATACGTCCTCGTAGAATTGAGGGTATTGTTATCGTCTTTGTTTTGATGCTGTGCCACCCCGTGCCTAGCGCAGTTTGTGACACTGTTGTGTTACGTCGGTGTGTCCAGCAATAAAAACATTGATTGATTGATTGGTGTCCGATAGGTGCAACATTGGCCATTGGCCAATGGTGTGACTTGGAGAGCAGTGCCATAGTGTCGCCATTAAGCTGTGGTGCCCAATTGGGGCAACATATCATGCCAATGGTGTGACTTGAAGAGCAGTGCCACAGTGTCATCATTAAGCTGCGGTGTCTGGATGGGGCAATATCAGTCAATGGTGTGAAACTTGGAGAGCAGTGCCAAAGTGCCGTGATTGGGCTCTGGGGCAACATCAGCCAATGGTGTGAAACTTGGAGAGTGGTGCCACAGTGTGTTCATTGTGATATGACCTTCTGGTGTAACATCGGCCAATGGTGTGAAACTTGGAGTGCAGTGCCATAGTGTTGATTGGGCTCTGACCTTCTGGTGCAACATCAGCCAGATACATCCATGAAAAGAACAAAAAAAAACCCAAAAAATATCACCAATTTAGTTAATTACTAAATCAGTCTGCAGACTATCTCTGATACATCCATGGAAAAACATTGTTAGATCTGATCCACTTGGAATTGTTAAAATTTGCCATATTTGACAAAACCCTTGAAAATATGCCAAATTTCATCAGTTAGATAATCTGAACCTATTTGCTAAAGACTTGGCAGACTATGCCCGATACATCTATGCTAAAACATTTTAAGCCATCTCAGAGATAGATGCAGTGGAAATCGACAGAAATGGTGCCAGTTTCAAACTTCGTCCAATTGCTCCACTGATTTCAGCAATGAGGTGGGTAGTTAATACTGCACTAGAAGGTAAACATCAGTGCGCAAGTGTGTAAAATGCTTTATAAATTAGTGTAGGCATGTGCGAGTAATGGCGCATACAGCTAGCTGGCGCTGATCCTTCTGTTTTGTGCCACATTTCATTCCCCACCCCTTTCCTGGTCAGAACCCAATCACGACACTGTGGCACTGCTCTGCAAGTTTCACACCATCAGCCTATGTTGCACCAGACCACTCTCCAAGTTTCACACCATTGGCCGATGTTTCACCAGAAGGTCAGAGCACAATGAACACACTGTGGCACCACTCTCCATGTTTCACACCATCAGCCGATGTTGCCACTACCGGACAGCACAGCTTAATAATGACACTGTGGCACTGCTCTCCAAGTTTCACACAATCAGCCTATGTTGCACCAGACCCAAGTTTCACACCATTGGCCAATGTTACACCAGAAGGTCAGAGCACAATGAACACACTGTGGCACTACTCTCCATGTTTCACACCATCGGCCGAAGTTGCCACAACTGGACTGGACATCGGACGGACGGATGGAAATTAATAATGACACTGTGGCACTGCTCTGCAAGTTTCACACCATCAGCCTATGTTGCACCAGACCACTCTCCAAGTTTCACACCATTGGCCGATGTTTCACCAGAAGGTCAGAGCACAATGAACACACTGTGGCACCACTCTCCATGTTTCACACCATCAGCCGATGTTGCCACTACCGGACAGCACAGCTTAATAATGACACTGTGGCACTGCTCTCCAAGTTTCACACAATCAGCCTATGTTGCACCAGACCCAAGTTTCACACCATTGGCCGATGTTACACCAGAAGGTCAGAGCACAATGAACACACTGTGGCACCACTCTCCATGTTTCACACCATCGGCCGAAGTTGCCACAACTGGACCAGACATTGGACGGATGGATGGAAATTAATAATGACACTGTGGCACTGCTCTCCAAAGTTTCATGCCCTTGGCTGATGGCGCACCCATACCTGTAACGCGTCCCCTTGCGGAGGGGGGGGGGGGAGTATGGGGTTTTTGGGAGGGGGGGGGGGGGTTCCAAAAGTGAGGAGGGGGGGGGTCAAAATGACCAAAAAATTAGGCAAAGTAAGGAAATATTGCAAAAATAGGGTAAAACGTGCCAAAAATCACGTAATTTTGATGAAACACAGCATAAATATAGAGCCGCAGGCAAAAATTTGGCATTATGTAAGCGCCGCAGGCGAAAATTTTCGCAATTTTTGGGAGTGTGGTCTTTCCGGCTGGGTAGGGTGGGGGGGGGGGGGGAAGATCTCCAGCCGGGGGGGGGGGGGGGAGGGGCCCCAACCCCCCCCCGCAATGACACTGTGGGATGGCTGTACAAATTTTGCACCATTTGTCAATGTTGCATGAAATATAGCTCTTAATGGTGACACCCACCTGGATGTCACTCTCCTCGTTTAACTCCAGTGAGAATTTTAGCGACAGATCATTTCGTCTGGGCTGTTGAGACAGATTCACCTACCATAGATATGCCAATAAGCCTCCCTCTTGATACGTAAATTCTCCGGCATGGTGTTGAAGTTGGAGAAGTGGAGGCTTATCAGAATATGTACTGTATATCTTCGAACCATTCTTGGAGGGAATTATTTTTCATGTCACGATTTTTGCTAATTCCCTGGGGAACTATTGGAGACGGGGAAGGGAATCATTAGAGACCAGGGAATTATTGTTTCGATTCTACCCAGTGGCCATTTCCAAGCCATGGTCTAGTTTGAAAAAGTGAGACTTTGTATTTAAATTGTTCTATGTGTGGTTGCTTAGCATTGGACACTGTAATCATGAAGCGAAATACCTGCTATATACACTGACAGACAGCATTTCCTTGAGAAATATTAGAACCATGGGCCCACAGTTGTTAGCATGTCCGGGGCTAGTGCTCACTAGGAAGCATTAAGGGAGCCAATTTTTTTAAAAAGATAGCTTATGACAACGCGCAGCGTGCTCGGGGGTGAAAAAATTTCGGAGTGGAAGAATTTCGCGAAAATTCAAAAATTCAAACTTTTGCAAAGCAAAAAACATATCTTCGCTATAACTTTTGCAAAAGTGGATCGATTTTGATGATTTCCGGATATGTTGCAGCCCCTTGGATGCTTTTCAGACCCAGACTAGAACAGGCTCCCTAGGTGGTTCGACGGGGGAGTACAGTAGAAAATTCAAATTTCAAAATTATTTTCCAACATTAAAAAATCATAACTCGAGTTTGCGATGGTTATTCCTCGCAACCTTTTCTGCTTCGCGCGCCCTGAAGTCGGTCACCGGTCACGTTAAGCCTAAGTTTTGACCCGCCAGACTGCAACACCGACTGACTCTTGTGCGTGCACTGGGGGCGCAGGGCGAGTCTAAGCATAGCCTGAATTGGAAGGAATATACTATGGCGGAACCTAACAGAGAAAAGAAAATACGGCTTTGTCCTGGTCGATCAGGCCGTGACCATCTAGACAGCTGCGGCCTGATGCATCAGGCCATGGCCGTCTTCTGCTCGAAAAGACGGCCATGGCCCTATCGCCCAGGCCAAAGCAGTCTAGACAGCGATGGCCTGAAGACGGCCATGGCCTGTGACATATCTACTCACCACCCTGGGGGGCGGCGAAAAATTGATCAGTGTCACTAACTTCCCTCAGATAAAGAGACTTCTCCTGGGAGTCAACTTAGTTAATTTACCTAGCTAGGATCGGAATTCGCTGGGAGCCAACTTCGTTGTTGGGCCACCTTTGCCATTCACCAGTTAGAGGGCTTCACTGCTTCACCAGATTGACTTCTCCAGTTCATCAGATCGATTTCACGACTACATCAGATCACTTCTTCAGTCATCTTTACACTTTATCGGATCACTTCACCACTTCACTGCATTACACCATGCCATCAGATCATCATCATGCCTTATCCACTTCACTATTTCACCAGTCAACTTCACACTTCATCAGATCACTTCACCAGATCGACTTCGCCACTTCTTCAGATCAACTTTGTCAGTTCATTAGATCGACTTCAGCACTTCATCAGATCAACTTCACCACTTCATCAGATCAACTTCATGAGTTCATCGGATCACTCCATCAGTTTGCCAGGTCGACCTCATCTGGATGAATTAGTAGGTGGGTGAAGTCGGGGTTGACCTCATCATCTATTAGATAATAAGGTAGCCGAGTGACCAGTTACTTTCGGTGAACACAAAGTCCAATTGTTGAAACACCAACAGTGGTAACTGCAGACGACTTCCAATGAACAATTTTAAGGCAACACTTCACCTGAAATCGACTTCACCCAAAATCAACTTCCCCAAAATCGACTTTACCTATAATCAACTTCACCCAATAAGACTTCACCTGACATTGACTTCACCTGTAATCAACTTCTCCCAAAATTGGCTTCGCCCACAATTGGCTTCACCTCAAATTGACTTCACCCAATTCGACTTCACCTGAAATTGACTTCACCTGAAATCGACTTCACCTGAAATTGACTTCACCTGAAATTGACTTCACCTGAAATCGACTTCACCTGAAATTGACTTCACCCCATTCGACTTCACCTGAAATTGACTTCACCTATAATCGACTTCACCCAATTCGACTTCACCTGAGATCCACTTCACCTGAAATCGACTTCACCTATAATCGACTTCATCTGAAATCGACTTCACCTGAAATTGACTTCACCTATAATCGACTTCACCCAATTCGACTTCACCTATAAATGACTTCACCCATAATCAACTTCATCCAGATGAGGTCAATCGACTTCACCTACTCACCCAGCATCTTAGGTGAACCAGATGAGTAGATGAGGTCGACGGCGACTTCACCTGTTGTTAGATAATGAGTTAACACTTTATGCGTGCCGTGTGCTTAGCAGGGTATGACTGTACTGTGTACGCATGAAAAGAGAGGAGCTTCCATCCAACTAGGCAGTGCGTGTCTTTCTCTCTCCGAGGGTCTGTGCAGCAGACAAAGAAGAATAGCATACATACGTGTAACCGGGGGGGGGGGGGGCTAAGCCCTCCCCCCACCCTAGCCGAAAGTGTAATCCCACCCAGGTACCACACCCGCCTTCCCCAAAAGACCACCCCCCCCCCCCTTAGAATTTCTAAAATCTTCGCCTGCGGCGCTTGAAAATGGCAAAAATTTGGCCTGCGGCGCTTGAAAATAGCAAAGTTTCGCCTGCGGCGCTATATTTTGGACGTTTTTGACCACAATTAAGCGAATTTTGGCACTTTTTGGCATATTTCTGCAGAATTTTCTAACCTTTTCGGTACTTTTTGCCACAAATTTTTAGCTCATTTGACCCCCCACCCCCCCCCCCCCCTGGCCGGCTGGCGCTTAAAATAGTGTGCTGCGTTGGGGCGTACCATCGTCGTCGTCGGAAGAATACCAATAATCATCGTAATGGTGATAATAATAATGATAATAAATTCCGGATAAAATGCTACAGAGGCGCGCGCGCGCGTGGCACACAGACAGGCTCAGCCGTGACGTGTGAGAAACGGAGGAGGAGAAGCAACCGAAAGAAAGAAAGAAAGCAAGAAAGCCGTCGCGCAACGGGGGGTGTGGCTGAGTGTCAGTCACAGAGAGAGTCAGCCAAACAAACAGGGTCGGAACCTCGAAACCAAACAGAAGCGGCAGCGTCCCCTACCTAGAACGACGACGTATGGAGATGGATAGAAGTTCACCAATCAATGAATGAATAGGTGGCGTGTATCGTCGTCGTTTACAACAACTGCAACGGCCGGCTGACGATGATGAACAGGAGACGCGAGGAGGCTACACGCACATTGTAGCGCGCAGAATACAGACACCAAAGGAGGAAACGGACTCTCGCCAGAGAGAGATAAATAGGTCCACCGATTTTTTCAAAATCTTCCTCCACAGTTTACAATGCGCCTAACACAACGGTACCGACACGACACAACAGCCTTTCCAATTCTCGCGCGCGCGCGCTCGTGTATTTTTTTGGAAGAGTTAACAACCGACAGCTTTCGACTCAAAAAGACCATCTTTCTCGTCCCGCCCGTGGATAAAACCGAACCGAACTCGAATGACAAGGGGACCAAAAAAAGGTACAACTCTTGTTGTTTTCTCGATTCACGCGGCCCAATTTTGGCACAGCAGGAGACGAGCCGATGCGTTGACAACTCAGCGCGATATACATACACACACAAGCCAAATAGCGTCGACTCGCAAAACACAGAATAGCCGTGGCGACCCCCTAGAAACTCTCTCTCCCTCTCTTTTCCTCTCGGGACTCAAACCACAGACGGGCGGACGGCGCGCGCGCGCTCAAAGTTGGACTTCTCGCGCTTTGGAAGCACTCCGAAATCCAATTCGGCTCAGCCGCGCGACCGGGATCACACTAAGTTCTGAATCGGCTGGGAAACAAAGAACAATTCGCGCCCCACAAAAGGTATAAGAACATCCATTGGACAGAGAGGAGAGACATACAATGGTTCGCGCGTCCCGGTATTCCTTTTCCTTTTTTTTGTCGTCTTCCTTCTTGGCAGCAACAAGAGGGGAAATTCTCCCACGAAATAGACAATTTTCAAACAGTGTGAGAGAGGGCGCAAACGCGTGAAAGAACGAACGAACCGCCAAAGGTGGAGAGTGATAGACAACGAGAAGCGTCGCGCGTTGTTATTTGAACGGCAACGGAAGAAGAAAGAAGGAACAACGCCTTGTTAGGCTGACGAAGGTACAATAGAAGACCGTTTCTGCCTGCCGCGCTCAAACTCACTCCCCGGCGAACCCAATCGGCAGTCCTACGAAACACCTCGCATGCCTCCGGTGCCTCCCAAATCGCGCCTATTCTTTAGATACAAACAAGGAGAGGAGTCGACGACGTATGTGGGCGTCTTTTCAACGGGTCGCCTAGGCTGTCTAGTGCTCCTGTCTCTGGGAGTGGGAGTGGGAGTCGGCGGAGTGGGGAGTGGAGGAGGAGGAGGGAACGAGCTCCTCGAACCAGCTCATCATCAGGTAGATGAGCAGGACGCAGAGCAGACTGAAGGCCAGCAGCAGGGCGGCCGACTGGAACCGGGAGTCGGCCAGAAGACTCAGGAGGCCGCTCTCCGACTCCTTCGAGAGCTCAGAGTGGGAGTCCGCGTCAGATGGGCTCCCGCCGCCTCCCGCTCGCGGGGAGTCGTCGCCGCCGCGCTGGGAGTCGCGCCTGGAAGCACAAGGCACTGCTGGGGCACACTCTCATACGTCATACATTCATACCACTCGGGTGTCCCACTCGCAGACTCTCCAATCCTCCCCATTTCTCCATTGCATACCTACGTCTACCTGGTACCATGTTTGCACAACGTACAACACTGTAGCACGGCATGGGTAGGCGCTGCTACACGAAGCTAGTACATTGTTTTGAACGATTTATTTTGAACAAAATTGGCTTTAGAAACACTTTTACTGACCACCACCGGCCCAACACCCAATCTCTCAACAATCAGTGCTCTTCGGAACGTATCCTTACTGCCGTGCCCCACAGCAGTTCATTTGTAGTCAGCCATGCAGGCAGGCGCACCTGTCCTGTACGGCTGCTCCTCCGATGGTGGAGATGAAGGCGGGCTTGGAGGGCGCCCCCAGGGTCTCCACCATGGGCCCCGTCCATGGCCCCAGGGCACTCTTGGTGGGCGTGGAGTGGGCGGAGGAGCTCTGACTCCCACCTCCCTCCCCCTCTCCCTCCTCCAGCTCCTGGGAGGGGCTCTTGGGAAGGCGGGAGGAGGAGGAGGATATGCGCTGCCCTTCGTCGTCTGGGCTCAGGCGGAGGGCGGCCACGCGCACCTTGTAGGTGTGACCCGAAGCCAGCTTGGACAGGGTGAAGCTCTGGGCCGGACCCTTGTACACCTGCAGAGGAGACACATGGATGGGTGAGAGCAGGAGAGTCGAATCGAATTGATTAGGCTTCGTATCAGCAGCAACGATCGACAGCCCGCTAGAGAAGTAGGTTTTTCGAAATACTACGTAGCCAAATTCTCTTCCAGTTGAAAACAGATTGTGGGCCCAAGTTCCCACGGTGGTACCTAGCAAAATGTTTCAAAATTCCGCTAATCAAACTGGTACTTGAAGATAGCGCTACATTATTAAGCACACAGAATTACATAATGAAGACAAAATATGCACAAAATCTGGCCCCGCGGGCAGCTCTGAGTGCCAGAAGTGAAGTGTCATATGTCGTTGTCAGTTTTAGACCCCTAGACCTACTGTGACACACGATGTAGAGTGCAGTGGTAGCACGTCTGCGCAACATAGTGTGTACAACACCGTAGCACTACAAGAAGCTAGCACATTTCAACAAAATTTGAAAAATTTGAGTTTGAAAAATATTTTTCACGTCTACCCCCCCCCCCCCCCAAATCTCCATACATACAGTACCTGTCTCCACTCCTCCTGCTGGCTCTGGGGCCCTTTGGAGGGGGAGCCGGTGTGTGCCTGGGCCAACTCCAGCTGGTAGTGGAGTCTGTCGCCCAGGGGCAGGCCCGCTGCCTTCACCGGCGCCCACTCCACCTGCCAGGCGTGGTCCGTCACCGCCGTCACCTGTGATTATACAGAGATTAGTCATTTGAGCAAAATGGAGCAGGAAAAGTGAACCGCCGACTGAACTACCTACTTACACTTGCAGAGTTGCAGACCAAAATGCATACAAAGGAATTCGCCTAGAATCCACCGAATCTGATTCTGTTTTCTTCAAGGCTCTATTAATAACCCCCACCCATTTTGGCAGTAACAACGCGTGGCTTTCCAGAGTTGTTGAAGTGTCCAATTGCGAGCTTTGAAGTCACATGCACTACCTTCACCAGGCCTCAAAGCTGCGCCTCGAGCAAATCTTTAACACAAACTACCCACACAATGCACTACACACACCTTCAGGGGCTTGCCCTGACTGTAACCGTGTCTGGGTTGGGCAAAACCGGTGACGATACCACACTAGCACTACACAAATTCAATACAGGCCAGGTCGAGTGAGACTCATAATTTGAAAGTCGAACTTTTCGCCTCTCACCTTGGGTTCGCTGCGGGGCGCCGGAGGGGGCAGTCGGGCGGTCCTGCAGGCCAGGGAAGGGGACCAGGGTCCGGGACCCCCCGTGGGTGACTCAGCCCTAATGCGGAACTCGTACCAGGTGTTCTCCGCCAGACGGGGAGCCTTGCACTGACGCCCGGGACCCGAGAACACCTGAGCAGATTGGCTGGGTGCCTTGCAATGCCTTGTAAAATTGTGTCAATCCCGCTGATATTTGAAGATGGTGCATAAATGGCACGCAATGAAGACCAATAATATACACCAGTTTAGGCCCTGTGGGCAGCTCTGAGAGTCAGAAGTGAAGGTGGTTGTGATATGTTGTTGTCAGGTTTGTTTGAATTGTTGCTGTAACCCTCTGAATTACTCTGGCTGCTGTGTAGAGGCTAGGAGTACCATGCTTGTACAGGGCGTTTTTTTAATCTATCAAATCGGAAATCTTAATAACTTTTGCGTGAGTTAACCTAGACGAACGCAACTTGCACACGATAGACACAAAACTATACCATCACATGTGTTACAAAATTGTTTGATTTTACTGCAAACTCCACAAGTTGTGGGGGGTTAAAGTTGGGGTCTCAAATTTCCTGATAGTGCTGCACTGGAAAGTCTAACTCTTGCAACATCCGGCAAACTTTCACGCGACTATCACCGTTAAGTGGACAAGAAAATGCGCTTTCATATGCCGCAAAGATCGACTCTGTAGCTTAAATAGCGCCAAAGTTACAGTTCGTCAAAGTTGGACAGGAAGTGCCTTCGCTCGGTCTGTTCAGCACTGGCGCCACTTCCCGACAATGAAGCTTCCGCGGCAGCACTTCCTGGCCAACTTTGACGAACTGTAACATTGGCGTTATATAAGCTACAGAGTCGAAAGCTCATTTTCTTGTCCATTTAATGGTGCAAGTAGCGTGAAAGTTTGCCGGATGTTGCAAGAGTTAGACTTTCCAGTGCAGCACTATCAGGAAATTTGAGACCCCAACTTTAACCCCCCACAACTTGATGAAACTGAGACGAAGACACATCCAGACAGCAGTGCAGCATGTAGGTTCACTGCTGGGGGATACGATTTCTTGGTCAGAAAATGGTGCACTTTGAAATGTATATCCCTCATTATGGGGAATTTCACCTGGTTATGCACAATGAAGCTGAGACGAAGACACATCCAGACAGCAGTGCAACATGTAGGTTCACTACTGGGGGATACAATTTCTTGGTCAGAAAGTGGTGCACTTTGAAATGTATATCCCTCATTATGGGGAATTTCACCTGGTTATGCACAATGAAACTGAGACGAAGACTCATCCGGACAGCAGTGCAACATGTAGGTTCACTACTGGGGGATACGATTTCTTGGTCAGAAAATGGTGCACTTTGAAATGTATATCTCTCATTATGGGGAATTTCACCTGGTTAGGCACAATGAAATGGAGATGAAGACACATCCAGACAGCAGTGCAACATGTAGGTTCACTACTGGGGGATACGATTTCTTGGTTAGAAAATGGTGCACTTTGAAATGTATATCCCTCATTATGGGGAATTTCACCTGGTTATGCACAATGAAACTGAGACGAAGACACATCCAGACAGCAGTGCAACATGTAGGTTCACTACTGGGGGATACGATTTCTTGGTCAGAAAATGGTGCACTTTGAAATGTATATCCCTCATTATGGGGAATTTCACCTGGTTAGGCACAATGAAATGGAGACGAAGACACATCCAGACAGCAGTGCAACATGTAGGTTCACTACTGGGGGATACGATTTCTTGGTTAGAAAATGGTGCACTTTGAAATGTATATCCCTCATTATGGGGAATTTCACCTGGTTATGCACAATGAAACTGAGACGAAGACACATCCAGACAGCAGTGTAACATGTAGGTTCACTACTGGGGGATACGATTTCATGGTCAGAAAATGGTGCACTTTGAACTGTATATCCCTCATTATGGGGAATTTCACCTGGTTATGCACAATGAAACTGAGACGAAGACACATCCAGACAGCAGTGTAACATGTAGGTTCACTACTGGGGGATACGATTTCTTGGTCAGAAATGGTGCACTTTGAAATGTATATCCCTCATTATGGGGAATTTCACCTGGTTATGCACAATGAAACTGAGACGAAGACACATCCAGACAGCAGTGCAACATGTAGGTTCACTACTGGGGGATACGATTTCTTGGTCAGAAAATGGTGCACTTTGAAATGTATATCCCTCATTATGGGGAATTTCACCTGGTTATGCACAATGAAACTGAGACGAAGACACATCCAGACAGCAGTGCAACATGTAGGTTCACTACTGGGGGATACGATTTCTTGGTCAGAAAATGGTGCACTTTGAAATGTATATCCCTCATTATGGGGAATTTCACCTGGTTATGCACAATGAAACTGAGACGAAGACACATCCAGACAGCAGTGCAACATGTAGGTATAATACTGGAGGATACGATTTCTTGTTCAGAAAATGGCAGTGCAGCTTGTAGGCTTGTGGTGAGTGAGGCAGCAGCCTTGTCTATCTCTCTCCATTCCTGTACGTAACCTAATGAAGCTCTAATGAAAGGGTGGGAGGCCATGGGCAGTGCAGCTTGTAGGCTTGTGGCGAGTGAGGCAGCAGCCTTGTCTATCTCTCTCCATTCCTGTACGTAACCTAATGAAGCTCTAATGCAAGGGTGGGAGGCCATGGGTAGTGCAGCTTGTAGGCTTGTGGCGAGTGAGGCAGCAGCCTTGTCTATCTCTCTCCATTCCTGTACATAACCTAACGAAGCTCTAATGCAAGGGTGGGAGGCCATGGGCAGTGCAGCTTGTAGTCTTGTGGCGAGGGAGGCAGCAGCCTTGTCTATCTCTCTCCATTCCTGTACGTAACCTAACGAAGCTCTAATTCAAGGGTGGGAGGCCATGGGCAGTGCAGCTTGTAGGCTTGTGGCGAGTGAGGCAGCAGCCTTGTCTATCTCTCTCCATTCCTGTACGTAACCTAACGAAGCTCTAATGCAAGGGTGGGAGGCCATGGGCAGTGCAGCTTGTAGGCTTGTGGCGAGTGAGGCAGCAGCCTTGTCTATCTCTCTCCATTCCTGTACGTAACCTAACGAAGCTCTAATGCAAGGGTGGGAGGCCATGGGCAGTGCAGCTTGTAGGCTTGTGGCGAGTGAGGCAGCAGCCTTGTCTATCTCTCTCCATTCCTGTACGTAACCTAACGAAGCTCTAATGCAAGGGTGGGAGGCCATGGGCAGTGCAGCTTGTAGGCTTGTGGCGAGTGAGGCAGCAGCCTTGTCTATCTCTCTCCATTCCTGTACGTAACCTAACGAAGCTCTAATGCAAGGGTGGGAGGCCATGGGCAGTGCAGCTTGTAGGCTTGTGGCGAGTGAGGCAGCAGCCTTGTCTATCTCTCTCCATTCCTGTACGTAACCTAACGAAGCTCTAATGCAAGGGTGGGAGGCCATGGGCAGTGCAGCTTGTAGGCTTGTGGCGAGTGAGGCAGCAGCCTTGTCTATCTCTCTCCATTCCTGTACATAACCTAACGAAGCTCTAATGCAAGGGTGGGAGGCCATGGGCAGTGCAGCTTGTAGGCTTGTGGCGAGTGAGGCAGCAGCCTTGTCTATCTCTCTCCATTCCTGTACGTAACCTAACGAAGCTCTAATGCAAGGGTGGGAGGCCATGGGCAGTGCAGCTTGTAGGCTTGTGGCGAGTGAGGCAGCAGCCTTGTCTATCTCTCTCCATTCCTGTACATAACCTAACGAAGCTCTAATGCAAGGGTGGGAGGCCATGGGCAGTGCAGCTTGTAGGCTTGTGGCGAGTGAGGCAGCAGCCTTGTCTATCTCTCTCCATTCCTATACATAACAACATTCCTGTACATATCAAAAATTTTTTTCGAAATTTTTACAATAGTTCACTGTATATACCTTTCTTTAAATTTTATTCTTACAGTATCCTTCTTCCATAATAGACAATAACCAAAACTCTCATGTAATACTACCTTCTATTCCTGTACATAGCCTAATGAAGCTCTAATGCAAGGGTGGGAGGCCATGGGCAGTGCAGCTTGTAGGCTTGTGGCGAGTGAGGCAACAGCCTTCTCTATCTCTCTCCATTCCTGTACATAACCTAACGAAGCTCTAATGCAAGGGTGGGAGGCCATGGGCAGTGCAGCTTGTAGGCTTGTGGCGAGTGAGGCAGCAGCCTTGTCTATCTCTCTCCATTCCTGTACGTAACCTAACGAAGCTCTAATGCAAGGGTGGGAGGCCATGGGCAGTGCAGCTTGTAGGCTTGTGGCGAGTGAGGCAGCAGCCTTGTCTATCTCTCTCCATTCCTGTACGTAACCTAACGAAGCTCTAATGCAAGGGTGGGAGGCCATGGGCAGTGCAGCTTGTAGGCTTGTGGCGAGTGAGGCAGCAGCCTTGTCTATCTCTCTCCATTCCTGTACGTAACCTAACGAAGCTCTAATGCAAGGGTGGGAGGCCATGGGCAGTGCAGCTTGTAGGCTTGTGGCGAGTGAGGCAGCAGCCTTGTCTATCTCTCTCCATTCCTGTACGTAACCTAACGAAGCTCTAATGCAAGGGTGGGAGGCCATGGGCAGTGCAGCTTGTAGGCTTGTGGCGAGTGAGGCAGCAGCCTTGTCTATCTCTCTCCATTCCTGTACGTAACCTAACGAAGCTCTAATGCAAGGGTGGGAGGCCATGGGCAGTGCAGCTTGTAGGCTTGTGGCGAGTGAGGCAGCAGCCTTGTCTATCTCTCTCCATTCCTGTACGTAACCTAACGAAGCTCTAATGCAAGGGTGGGAGGCCATGGGCAGTGCAGCTTGTAGGCTTGTGGCGAGTGAGGCAGCAGCCTTGTCTATCTCTCTCCATTCCTGTACGTAACCTAACGAAGCTCTAATGCAAGGGTGGGAGGCCATGGGCAGTGCAGCTTGTAGGCTTGTGGCGAGTGAGGCAGCAGCCTTGTCTATCTCTCTCCATTCCTGTACATAACCTAACGAAGCTCTAATGCAAGGGTGGGAGGCCATGGGCAGTGCAGCTTGTAGGCTTGTGGCGAGTGAGGCAGCAGCCTTGTCTATCTCTCTCCATTCCTGTACGTAACCTAACGAAGCTCTAATGCAAGGGTGGGAGGCCATGGGCAGTGCAGCTTGTAGGCTTGTGGCGAGTGAGGCAGCAGCCTTGTCTATCTCTCTCCATTCCTGTACATAACCTAACGAAGCTCTAATGCAAGGGTGGGAGGCCATGGGCAGTGCAGCTTGTAGGCTTGTGGCGAGTGAGGCAGCAGCCTTGTCTATCTCTCTCCATTCCTGTACGTAACCTAACGAAGCTCTAATGCAAGGGTGGGAGGCCATGGGCAGTGCAGCTTGTAGGCTTGTGGCGAGTGAGGCAGCAGCCTTGTCTATCTCTCTCCATTCCTGTACGTAACCTAACGAAGCTCTAATGCAAGGGTGGGAGGCCATGGGCAGTGCAGCTTGTAGGCTTGTGGCGAGTGAGGCAGCAGCCTTGTCTATCTCTCTCCATTCCTGTACATAACCTAACGAAGCTCTAATGCAAGGGTGGGAGGCCATGGGCAGTGCAGCTTGTAGGCTTGTGGCGAGTGAGGCAGCAGCCTTGTCTATCTCTCTCCATTCCTGTACATAACCTAACGAAGCTCTAATGCAAGGGTGGGACGCCATGGGCAGTGCAGCTTGTAGGCTTGTGGCGAGTGAGGCAGCAGCCTTGTCTATCTCTCTTCATTCCTGTACATAGCCTAATGAAGCTCTAATGCAAGGGTGGGAGGCCATGGGCAGTGCAGCTTGTAGGCTTGCGGCGAGTGAGGCAGCCGCCTTGTCTATCTCTCTCCATTTCTGTACATAGCCTAACGGAGCTCTAATGCAAGGGTGGGAGGCCATGGGCAGTGCAACTTGTAGGCTTGTGGCGAGTGAGGCAGCCGCCTTGTCTATCTCTCTCCATTTCTGTACATAGCCTAACGAAGCTCTAATGCAAGGGTGGGAGGCCATGGGCAGTGCAACTTGTAGGCTTGCGGCGAGTGAGGCAGCTGCCTTGTTTATCTCTCTCCATTTCTGTACATAGCCTAACGGAGCTCTAATGCAAGGGTGGGAGGCCATGGGCAGTGCAACTTGTAGGCTTGCGGCGAGTGAGGCAGCCGCCTTGTCTATCTCTCTCCATTTCTGTACATAGCCTAACGGAGCTCTAATGCAAGGGTGGGAGGCCATGGGCAGTGCAACTTGTAGGCTTGCGGCGAGTGAGGCAGCCGCCTTGTCTATCTCTCTCCATTTCTGTACATAGCCTAACGGAGCTCTAATGCAAGGGTGGGAGGCCATGGGCAGTGCAACTTGTAGGCTTGCGGCGAGTGAGGCAGCCGCCTTGTCTATCTCTCTCCATTTCTGTACATAGCCTAACGGAGCTCTAATGCAAGGGTGGGAGGCCATGGGCAGTGCAACTTGTAGGCTTGCGGCGAGTGAGGCAGCCGCCTTGTCTATCTCTCTCCATTTCTGTACATAGCCTAACGGAGCTCTAATGCAAGGGTGGGAGGCCATGGGCAGTGCAGCTTGTAGGCTTGCGGCGAGTGAGGCAGCCGCCTTGTCTATCTCTCTCCATTTCTGTACATAGCCTAACGGAGCTCTAATGCAAGGGTGGGAGGCCATGGGCAGTGCAACTTGTAGGCTTGCGGTGGGTGAGGCAGCCGCCTTGTCTATCTCTCTCCATTTCTGTACATAGCCTAACGGAGCTCTAATGCAAGGGTGGGAGGCCATGGGCAGTGCAACTTGTAGGCTTGCGGTGGGTGAGGCAGCCGCCTTGTCTTTGGAAACTCGAGTAACTGCGGCGAAACTCCCCAAGAAATGCTAACTTTCTATTCTGACACACTATGGAATATACTCCTCAAATGCACGAAACACTATGCAATGCCAATCAACCATCATCGGGTACCCAGTTTTTACTCTAAGCTTGTTGGTTTGACTACTCAGGTGGCTAGAGGAGTCCGTGGGCTACACGACGACGTCTCAAACTCCATCCTACGACGTCGGACGAGCGAGTTATTAAGCCCGAAGCGAGCGTGACGCACGGACGGACGTACACGCACGCACGCACGCCGAGCTCTTGATATGGTTCGCTCGGCTGAGGCCGAGCGAAACAAGTCTCTTTTAAAAAGCGGAGTGGTTTTGAGCTTTGAATTTTTACTGAGATTGTAGCAAGGCCCTTTCCGGTTTCGTGCAGCGTCTTTGACTCTCCTCGCGACTACACTTTTTGGAGTGGTCTTGCTACGCAACATTGGTATCGCTCGGGTTTAATTCTTTACACCAAGAAAATCATCTTTTCAGACTAAATTTTTAAAAAGACACTGGAATCTAACGCAAAACTACAGGTTAATTGTGAGCATGATTTGATGTTGGCTTGCAGTGACCTCTTCAGCGATGTCAAGCCCGCCGCTCTGCAACGCACGAGTGCCAAGATATAACAAACCAAAATCTGCAGTTTTCATCGCGTTTTGGTTACTGTAGCCCTCTCATTGACTTTTTGAAACTTTTTGTTGTCGGATTCTTGCTCAGGAGGTCGAGCGCTTCATTTTGATATGCGATTCGACTAGGTTCGATGAAGTTTTGACTTTTCGCGGACAGTACTTCGGGATACTGTAGCGTGCAATTTTTAAAACTTGTTATTATTCTCACGTCACAGTTTGCTTAGAGTAGTCCGAGGATGACCTGTTGATGTGTCGAACTCAACCCAGCGACGTCAGACAAGCGAGTTATTAAGCCCAAAGCAGGAGTGTCGTTTCCAGTTTTCGACGCGTTTTGAGCAATACGTAACTGAACGAAGAGCAGGCACAGAAATACGTATTGCTCCTAACCAAAATTATCTCCTTTGATCCAAAGAAAGTAGCTTTGCCGAGTGGAAGTCTTCCCTTGCCAGAGGGGTCGAAAAGTGACTGCACCATTTTGACCGGGCTCCTGTCTTCCCAAGATGGCTTTCTTGTGGTAAATTATCATGTGCCTGATTTTCTTTCCATTTACGTATAGTGATGACTGTTCGACGCATATCGGCTGCGGTTGAATTGAGCATGTGTGTGACATCCACTTTGATTTGGCAGATTTGGACACAGTTCATGCAGTTCCATCCTTTATTTTTCGAAATTTTCTATACAATTTGCATAGTTTTCCATACTAGACGCCCTTTTGAGAGATCAAGTGGGACGTTATGAAGCGAGCAATGAGTTACATATACCGTAAATCCTCCAATAAGCGCCCTGGGCGCTTATTTTTTCAAGCTGCCTCTAGGAGGGGCTGGAAGGGGTGCTCTTATTAGAATAGGGGGGCACTTATTATAGGATTTACGGTATGTATGCTTCTCAAAGGTTGATTGTTGTAGTTAGTCAAACGGTGTTTTGTAGGTCAACGCCTTGTCAAAGAAATCATGGCGATGGAGCGACAGTCCTGGGCGGTTCATTGCGGAGAGCATTCCAATCAACAATACCGGGCGATTCGTCTGTGGCGCCATGATTGGTAGAGTGCTACTGTATGGGATTGAACGTGGTTGGGCCTGTAGAGCGCAGAGGTGTGGAGCGAGGGGGGCAGGGGCGGTGGGGGGGGGGGGAGGGGGGGGGGGGGGGGGGGGGGGGGGTGGGGGGGGGGCGGGATCGGTGGGATGTGGGGCATTACAGTACTCCTTCCAGTGGACCGACAACTGTGTAGGCCGTACAACGTGTAATACATAACAAAGAAGCCGGATGTCACTAGTGCTCCCACGAACGCACTACCACAGGAATTGATTGCCAATAATAATCTTCACTCCAACAGGTCAGTGCACTATTACGCTTCTCTGGGTTTGTTTAATCGCCAAGTCGTTACTTCAAGAGCTCTTATCCGACACCTCTCTTATACACCTCTCCACCTCTGGTACACACCTCTCTTCAACACCCTACTGTGGTATGTAGTGTGGATGTACGGTAGTGTATGTCGTGCGTATTGTACAGGGTGTTTTTTTTAATCTATCAAATCGGAAATCTTAATAACATTTGCGTGAGTTAACCTAGACGAACGCAACTTGCACACGATAGACACAAAACTATACCATTACATGTGTTACAAAATGGTTTGATTTCACTGTAAACTCCACGAGTTACAGGGTGTCAAAGTTGGAGTCCCAAATTTCCTGATAGTGCGCCACTGGAAAGTCTATAACTCTTGCAACAGGCGGGGCATTTTTACGCGACTTGCACCATTAAATGCAAAAGAAAACGAGCTTCCATATGCCGCAAAGACCGACACTGTAGGTTAAACGACGCGAAAGTTACAAAGTTGGTCAGGAAGTGCCGTCGCGGGATCTCTCCTTGTCTAGGAGTGGTGGAAGTGCTGGACAGCTCCCGCGACGGCACTTCCTGACCAACTTTGGTGAACTGTAACTTTCGCGTCGTTTAACCTACAGTGCCGGTCTTTGCGGCATATGGAAGCTCATTTTCTTTTGCATTTAACGGTGCAAGTCGCGTAAAAATGTCCCGCCTGTTGCAAGAGTTATAGACTTTCCAGTGGCGCACTGTCAGGAAATTTGGGACTCCAACTTTGACACCCTGTAACTCGTGGAGTTTGCAGTGAAATCAAACCATTTTGTAACACATGTAATGGTATAGTTTTGTGTCTATCGTGTGCAAGTTGCGTTCGTCTAGGTTAACTCACGCAAATGTTATTAAGATTTCCGATTTGATAGATTAAAAAAACACC
>JASAMZ010001661.1:0-2500 GCA_030248115.1 Linhomoeus sp. GSCO2_2 | reverse complement strand
TCTTCGCGGAGGCCGCACTCCTCGCCAACAATAGCGACGTTTCGATCGTCGTCTGCGGCGGCTATATCTACATAGATTCCCAGGGCAACACAACGGCCCAATGCGAGCAGGGACGCGTCGCATGAAGGAGTCGTCTTGTCTCAGATGCGCATTGCAGCGTAAACTGTTCCGGGGGGGGGGGGATATCGGCTATATTTGAATGAGTGCCCCCATAATTCTGGATGAGTGCCCCAATGTTCTGAGTGGGGCGTCTATGCGCCCTAATCACGTTGTGGATGGACCCGCGTGGCCAAGAATCTCGTCTGTGGAGAGTCGTTATACCGTGTTCGTTCTCTATACCTTCAAGCAAGATTTTCCTTCAAAATCAGGCTATGCATAGATCCGCGCTGCGCCCACAGTGCACAAGCATCAGTAAGCTAAGCACAAAGCGTCAGCACGACGGGGGAAGGGGAGGACGAGCAAGTGAGTACTGTATTTTGCCTCTTCTGGCGACGCAGGCGAAGATTTTGCTATGTCTTCAAAATGGAAGGGGGGTGGGGGAGGTGACACTTCCGGCTTGTGGGTTGGGGGTGCTTGACGCCGGCCCGTGTTTCACATGGCTGCGGCTGGATTCACACATGGCGTCTCACGTAACCAAACCTTCATGCGACGCTTCCAGTACTCAATAGAGAAGCGTTGCTGGACCCCCTTCCCCCTCAATGGCCAACAAGCGGGCCGCCTTCGGTCTGGTGAATTTGAGGGGCGCCCTTTACGCCTTCGGAGGCTATGACTCGGAGCAGGAGAAGGCCCTCGACTCCGTCGAGCGGTGGGATCCCTCAACCGGCCGCTGGAGCCAGCTGGAAGTGCGACTGCCCCACGAGAGATTCAGTTTCGCAACGGTGCTGTACCACTGATGTTCCTTCTACTGTGGATTTTCGACACTTCAGTATGCACGATGACAGTATTGCTCTTAGAAAGCTTCTCTTTTGCTCAAGGACACGTACAAAACAACTACATTCTGTCACACTACTCCTGAGTTCTGTTCAGAGCGACAGGAGTCAGTGCAGTAGATTGTGCCATTGGTGCCGTAAGACAGGTTCACTCCACGTCATCAGGTGAATGGGTGATGCATGCACTGTGTACGTGCACCACTGACCATACCAGTCGCCAACTAGCAATGAGAACGGGTCGAAAAGCCAGCGCAGATCGGAAGTTATGTAGGGCACAGCATGCCATTAGAGTTCTTATGGTCTGTTCAGTGGCGATATCACCATATCACGTCTCTCTCGCGAATCATGATCCTTCAACTTGACGCCAGCGCCAGTTTTGCTTTTCCGAATGAAAGACTTACATACAATAGTATGCAACCGGCCAAGGGACGAACCCGATCTTGATCGTTATATGTACTACAACGTCACCACCTGCGGGCTTACTGTAAGGGAAAGCAAAACAGCGTGCCGGCTGCGCCAGCGCTGCAGCACGGGATTCACCACGAAGAAGTCGAACACTTCGAACACAGTCATGATACTGGCGCCTGCAACGAAAACGCTACTGTAAGTACTGCCGGACTAAACAATCCAGTGATTGCTGTGTCTGTGCTGCATTGGTTTTGCGTGTGGAGAGGAGAGTGGTGTCTCACCCAAGAACAGGCCGAGCGTTCCACCGATGTCGCCTGAAGAGATTTTAACGCAGTTTCAGCTATAATCGATTAATTAATGAAGCCCCGACTCACAGAGAAGGCTCCATCCGTCATAGGCCGGTTTCTGTATCAGTCTTTCCAGGTTTAGCTCCTTGAAGAAGATGTCGAGCGAGACAGATGTTCCTTCTGAAAAGATGAGACGCGTGCACCCCATTTCATAATGAGAAAGTGGCGCAACGTGTTCGTTCCTACTGCATAAGTAGGCCTCCTAACCAGCAAGAAGTCTTCTTCGTCGTACATAATACACGCCATTGAACCACGACTCTCATTAAGACTGGTTGGGTGTGACTTGCACATTCGCCTCTGTCACACTCACAGGAAGAACTGGTCGTCCACCTTGGCCTTGAGCTCGTAGTCGGCCAGCTCTTTGACAAGAGCTCCCACTGGTGCAAACACGACGCCAGGCAGCGTGGGTACCTCCTCAGACACAGAAATGGCTTGTGCTTTCAAGCTGCCGGCTGCACACTCTCTCGCCTCCTTCAGCATCGGCTGCCTGGTATAGTGGGCACAATATATACATATACAAAATGGTTTGTATATTTTTTTGTATATTTTTATTGTATATATACATATACATATACAATATACAAAATTTTTAAAATATACATATACATATACAAAACAAGGCCGATATACAAACTTTGTATATTGTATATTTCTACCGTATTTGGTTACTGTAGTCGGTCGAGAATTTTCAGATGTTCAGCTCACAAATTTAGCTAAACATAAGCTAATCTGTACTATATAACTTGACATCATACAAAAATTTGGGCAGAAGTGATGTGTTAATTCACTCTTTCAGTTGGAGATCTGTACACTTCT